>PVKH010010123.1:0-18436 GCA_004027955.1 Chaetophractus vellerosus | reverse complement strand
GAGGGCAGGAAACAGACACAGAGAATTGCCCAGAAAATGGACACAAAAACAGCAAAAATGGAGGGGGGGGCCTAAAAATGGATAAAAGTAAAATAAATAAATCTTTTAAAAAAAAAAAGAAATCCAAAACATGGATTCTGCATCATAAATGTCTAAAAAATAATTCTTAGAATTTCATGCTTTCTCTAGTAAGAGAAATAAAGCCTCATGTTTTCTCTAGTAGAGAAATAAAGTCTCATGGATGTTTTCCCAACAGTGTGAAAGTTAATATATTAAAGTGCAAGCTTGTCCTATACTCATAAGCAAGTACCTACTTTGTCACAAGGTGCTAAAATATTATGCAGGCTGATTTCTTGAAAAATGTAGAACTAGCACCAGAGATTTTCATTTTGTCCTTAAATAGACAGTTATAAAATTTAAAATCATTATCCTTGGATTATTTGGTACAACTGGTGGTAGGTAGTTGTTAGCACCATTGGGAAAAGATTCTCTTGAGATCTAATAGATAAAGCATCAAGATCTTAAAGCTGTGGTACCAAAAGAACTCACAGAAGGCTTGATGTTAATGATTTAGCTGTTCTCAACCTTGAACCATGTACAAGGTTCTAAATAGATGTTATGATGAAGGCTTTGATTGTGATTTATGGGACTTAAATAGGCTCAATATAATAATTGAATTATTTAAGAAATGGAAAGGGCTACATTGTAAACTAGCACACTTTCCATCTTTTGAGGCATTCAGGTAGACTTAATGACTGCTTTTCAAGAATTTGGTAGAGGGAATTCGTGCTTTGGGTAGATTAGACTAAAGAATTTTTAATATGTATTTCAATTCTAGAGTCCTATGTTTCTAAAATTAAAAGATATGAGGAAACAGTTGAAGATTAAGAGATAACAATAGCATTAGCTATGACTACAGTCTGGTAATTAAATGAGTTTTACAAAGTCTCATAAGTGGGTGTCTTGAGATTTGAAGGGGAAAAGTCATAATGACCAGAGTAATAAGGGAAAACAATAAAATGATGGACATTTCTTGGGATGCTGAAGACTGGGAGAGAAAGGAGCCTACTCTTTAAAAAAAAAAAAAAACCAGAAAGGTAAGCAAAAAGTATATGAGAAATGAAGCTTTTTTAAAGGGAAGGAATCCAAATGGATTTTCAGAGTGCTAGAAATAAAAACCAAAAGAATTTTATATCTGCATTACTGAAAAGAAGGAAAATGAAAAATTACAATTTTATTTTGTTGGGGATAGATAATAGATGGACTTTTTTTAAAGGTTCAGTTTAGCTAAGGTGGATATTTTCCATGAATCCTTTCCAGGTCGGAGATTCAGACCGAATTAAAGAAGCACTCCACTGCCTAAGAATTCAAACAGAACGAATGTTTCAGCTAGTATTATCTGGTTTAATCTAGCCTGTAGACAACAAACATGGTAGAAAATTCAGCATAATTTTGTGAAGGTTCTGACATTTTGAAGTGTATTAAAGTTATGCAGAAATCTCTCCTATGGGTAGGCAAGAAGTGAGGATACCAGCGATGCTGCAGAAGTGAAGTGATACTAGAAATAATGGAGGTGAGCTCTACCATATTGAGTTAAAAGAAATTTTTAGATGTCTAAAGAAGATATCCAAGAGAGTACTGGGAGTGTTGCCTCAAGAATGAAGACCAGGCATCTGCATAAGAACTAAATCAATAATCTATAAAGATTTAAAATGTGGAACAATAATTTGAATTGCCATTTAACCTAAAATCAGTGACATATTAAAACAGTTCTCTCAGTTATAAACCACTAAAATGGACAGGCTTTTTCTTTTTTTTGGGGGGGGGGGGGGCGGGGGGGATTAAAATAAGCATTTTCCAGAAGTTAACCTCTCCTTTCCTGGGAATAGATTATATGGTAGGACCATACAACTCCTGGGAATTACATATAACTATTAATTGTAGGTTCAGGCTTTAGAAAATCCACTTTAATATACAGCTAAAGTGATTGGGAATTTTATGCCTATCCTCTTTAAATAGTGCATTAATCAATGAATGAAATTTGTGTTATAAATGACACGTTAATAGAAAGCTAGAAACAAGTGTGATTCTGTGAGTGTGTTTTATATAACAGTTTATAACTTCAATATTGATCAGTTAGATGTTCTCCCCAGCTAAGTGCCATTAATGCATATACTGATGCTCATTGGAATGAAGAGAAACTACCAAAGAATTTTCTGTATGTTTAATTTAATTACTCTGTGTCTATATATTGTTCAGTTCTCTTAATTTTCTATGTGTAGGATTCTTGAAGATTCCGAGTCAACTTTCTCTACACACACACACACACACACACAGCAACTGTGGCAACAGTTCTAAATCCTTTGGCTGAAGTCCAACTTACTGGATGTTTTGCCACACTTAGTTCCACATCAGTGAGTTGAGAAGGAAGAGGTGGCACAGCTCTGTGCTGACCTTATTGGTCATGACCACTCCTACCTCATTCTTAGCATTTTCATCCTAATCTACTGCAGCACATAATGTGCTTCTGCAGCAGTAAAAGAAGATGTAAAAATTCAGAATCAATTGGCCAATGCAGTGGTAGCTCAGGATCCACTGGGATTTTTTTTCCCTTGGTGTTAAAATTTAAAGCATTTGCTCAACAGATACCATCTCATATGTTTTACATGTGTAGAAAGAAGTTAGAAAGTAGTTCCTAAAACCTAAATTAAATATTTATGTCAAAGCATTTACCATTAATAGGCAGTATGTATTTCTTTGGTCTAAAGACTATACTGTAGCCTTCAAGAAGAAAATATGCCTTGTGAAAGGCTGATTGTACTGTGCACATTGAATCACAATGTCAGAATGTTAAAAATAAATTTTATTATGGAATAAGGCAGGACTTCAGCTCTGACATTACATAATTCATTCCATTGTAGTTTTTTTTTTCATTGAAGAATACATTTCTCTGCCATAAATTGTACTGAGTATGAGCAGCAGAATCATTTGAGGTTCATTGAAACTATAGGAGAACATCATGTTTCCTGTCCTTTTGTTAAACTTGGCATATTGATTTTTTTTTTTTTTTTTTGCACAGCTTGCAGCACAGAAATGTGATATGCAGCTATGGCAAGACAAGCTAACCACATGTGAATTTGTTAAATACTGCAGGATTAGCAGGAATTGTCTGACTGTGCAAATAACAAGACTTGACTTCTCTAGAAGCTCTTTATGACTTAATCAATTAAAATAGCAAGTTTTGATTTTATTGCCCAGAATAAATCATTAGCAAAACTCATTTTCTCCTGAGCACTCATTTGCAGGGTGTTTACATTATTTGTCTATTTCTAGTAAAGTAATAAATATATAGACTTTGAATCAAAAGTTCAAGATCAAAGATAGGAAGATGAAGATGTAACAAATGTTACTTGTTTTAGCAATGGTTCATAAGTTAAGAACAAGATTCTAGATTTTATTTAAATTTGTCATTGCTTTTCTTTTTCAATATCCCATTAGTGGTCATACTTTTGTTCCCTTTAGGCTCAAAGATAGCAAGATTTGGATTTGACTAATACTTCTTACTGCATTTAAATATAGAACCTTGTGGGAAAAGAGTCTCTGAAAGTAGGGCTGGTTTGCTCTTCTCCCCACATTATTAAACCTCCTCTTTAGATACGTCCATTATATCGTTCACCTTGCCTGACTTCAAAGAGTAGAGATGGAGAGAGGATGACCTATAACTCAGCAGAGCAGCTTGCCAGTGGTTTCTTAGAAATGCTAATGCATTATCTATGAGGTTTCTGAAGTTCTCTGGGTGCTCTTAGAAGTTGATAAACGATTGTGCAGTTTTCTGCAGAACAAAACTGAAAATATATCCAAAGCTAGAAAGTGTCCATAATGTCATGTACATGAGATAATGTTGTCACCTACATTTTGAGAAAATACTTTCTTTAAAATATCCCAGTCTTTCTAAATGTAGGTTTGTTTTTAACAAACAAGATTTTAAAATTTTTTCAAAATTTTCTCTACACATTCTCATTACTTTTAAACAGGTGAACACCTTATGAAATGCATGCCGAATTTATTAGAAACAAGTCTTGTAAAATTATCTGGTAAAAGCATAAAGCATGAGTTGTTCCCCTAATAAAAAAGGAAGAAAAGGGTCAGAGCAAAGAAGAAAGTGCCACTGGTTTGTGTTAGGTGACACTGTGCCCTGCTTGTCTAATTTGATTACACAGAGCCCCTGAAGCCTCGGGCAAAGCTGATTTTAGCTATAATCAGCTTCTTAACCTTTTGAGAACTAACGTAAACACTACCTACTAGTGGTTAATTATGTTGCTCTGCTACACACTACAAAGTGCAAAGGTAAAAGTGTAGAACTACAGTAACACATGTTGTGACAAAATTTAACATGATGACTAGGGAATTGCAACAGAGTGCAGTTCTATATTTGTGATAAATTTTAGGTTAATAAACTTAAGGGTTTTCTTTTGTTTTTATCTGTAGTTTTTAGCTAATTTCTATGCATAAGTCCTGAAAATATACTCACCACTTTTTCCTTTTTTGCTATCCTTATAATTTGTTCTTTTCTCTGAAATCCTCTTGATCATACGTACATTTTACAAATACAAGCATTCATGAATTTCTTTCATTTTCCGAGTAAACAGAAGTGTATTGTAATATCCTTTTAAGTAGAATACCATCCTATTGGTTTACTTTTTTATATAGTAAAAATTCATTAGGGGAGGATAGAATTTCTTTATAGTTAAATGAAATGTTGTGGTTATGTAGATAAGAACCTAACTTTTTACTTAAAATAGGAGCTCTTGATGCAAGAATCTGATGTGTCATATGGAAAATTAATATGTCAGATGATTTTACTGTCTATAGTTGGTGTAACTCTGGTGTAGTGATGTGATTAATGGAATAAAGAACCATGAAGATTGACGAATGTACTTATCAACGCTATATCTTCAGTCATATTTGATGGGAAATTCCAATAGAAATATTCTCCTGAGTAAAGGACAGTATATCGAGCCATAAGCCATAGCCCATATTGGTAGGCCCCAGTACCAGCAATTTTACCTGAAATTTCATACCCACTGAAAATTCTGAAGGATAGAATCTTAATACTTCCCATTGACACACATTATAAATAGTCACCCTGTGTGCTATGTAAAATTAATTTAAAATGGGGGAGTGGGAAGAGGAAGATTTGTCAGACTGAAGATTAAATATAATTTTTTTAAAAATCTAAGGTCAGTCCTTCGTAATTAAATGAATATGCTACATAGCTTATATTATGCAATGTTGTTCATGTTGTGATTACAGTAAGCTTAAAATTACGTGTAAAGAAGTAGATTTGGAGGGGTGGTGGTCAAAAAACTTTTCAATTTTTGAGAGTTGGTGTGCATACATTGAGCAGCACAGCCAGCTCCTTTGGCTAAATTTGGCCAAGTGGTGAATAAAGCTGACCTCAATAATAAATACATTTATTAACATAAAATGTACCTAAAAGGAAGTCATGTGGATTGTGCAGCCACTAATACTATGGGATAAAGAAAACTAGATAACTGGATATTTTGGGCCCCTTGTAAAAGTGTTTTAACTGAATTCTATTTCTCTGTTTTGTGATCAGCTTGTTAAAAGAAGCAATTTTATAAAACCCCTGTTGCAGCTGTGATATATATCTTTTAGATTAAATGCTTTATATTATTTATGGTGCACATTAGAAAAATACTGTGTTTACCCAACATCCTGGTATAGATGGAGGGGGTGACTCAATCACAGATGCCCCAGCTGGCCCTGGTCCCATTCAATTGCTGTGAGAACTGAGATTCACAATCTCTGCACCCATGTAACCCATTCTCTACTCACCATGTGGGGTAGGGGCAGATGTTTTAGAGGAAGTAGGCAACTACATCTCATGAAGTCCTTTCTTAGGTAAGCCCACAGAAGAAATCCTTCCTAGAACACAAACTGTTTCGCCAACAGCTGTTTCTTTTTGTCTTATGGACAAAGGAAAATCTTGTCATATGTTTTTCCAGAAGTTCCCAAACTTTCCTCCACGTGAGTATTATCTGGGCAGCTGAGGCCACTCCCCATAACAATTAAATGAGATCATCTAAGAATGAGAACCAGATATCTGTCTTTTTCAGCGATCCCTATATGGTTCCCAGTGGTTCTCCAAGTTTGGTTCCTAGCTTTAACCACTTGGAAGCTTAGTGCTAAATTTGCAGTCTACCTGTAGCAAGTGAATAGGATTAATCTTACCCCTTCGTTATTTTCTTACCATTTTTGCTTTTACTCTGGCTTCTTCAAATATTTTTGTACTCTTACATGATTTTGTATCATGTTTATTTTTTAACAGCATTATTGAAGTATACTTTATATACTATAAAATACACCCATTGTAAGTTTACAATTTAATGACTGAGTTGTGCAGCCATCGCCACAATCCAATTTTAGGACATTTTCATCACCACAAAAAGTTTATTTGTGCCTATTTTTTGGTAGTCACTCCCTGTTCCCACCTGCAGCCCCAGGCAACTTCATTTGCTGTCTGCATGGATTTGCCTTTTCTGCAAAAATCCTATAAATGGAATCATGCAACATGTAGTCTTTTAAGCCTGGCTTCTTTCACTTACAATAATGTTTGTGAGGTTTATCCATGTTGTAGCCTGTAAAAGTAGTTCATTCCTTTTTATTGCTGAATCATATTCCATTGTATGGCTATACTCTATTTTGTTAATCCATTTACAAATTTTGGTGTAGACATATATTTTCATTTCTCTTGGATATATACCTAGGAGAGGACTTGCTGGGTAATTAGATAAGTTTATATGTTTAGATTTTTGAGAACGTGCAAAACAGCTTTCCAAAGTGGTTGCACCATTGTGAGTTCACACCAGCAAAGTATGATGGTTCCATTTTCTCCATATCCTCACCAACACTTTGAATATTCAGGCTTTTTGGTTATAACCATTCTAGTATATGTATGGTATTATCTCATTGTGGTTTTAATTGTATTTCCTCAATAACTAACTGATGTTGTATTTATTTTCATGTGCTTATTAGCCATTTGTATATCTTCTTTGGTGAAATATTTATATTTCTTTTCCATATTTTTAATCAGTTGTTTACCTTCTTCTTATTGAGTTGTAGGAGTTCTTAAATGTTCTAGTCCTTTATCAGATATACGATCTGCAAATATTTTCTCCCAGGCTGTGGCCTGTCTTTTCCTTTTCTTAGTGGTTAATTTTGCAGAGCAAAAGTTTTTATGAGTTCAAAAGCTTGATGAAGTTCAATTTATCTTTTTATTTCCTTTATGGAACATGTCTCTGGTGCCATTTCTAAGACGTCTTTGCTTAACTCAAGGTCACAAAGGTTATCTTCTATTTTGTTGTAGATGTTTTATAATTTTAAATGTTATGTTTAGAATATGATCCACTTTGAGTTGATTTTTTTCTATGGTAAGGGTCTAAGTTCATTTTTTCAGCAAGTGTATATTTCATTTTCCCAGTACCATTTGTTAAAACACTATCATTGGGGCTGGCCGTATAGCCCAGTGGATAAGGGCGCCTGTATACCACATGGGAGGCCCCGGGTTCGGTTCCCAGGGACCTCTCCTAGCGGGCAGACTGCCTTGACAAGGGCAAGCCACCATGGGTGGGCAGAGCCGCCATGGGCAGGGCAAAAAGCTGCCACGGACAGGGCAAAGCCGCCACGGGCGGGCAGGTCGCCCGCGAATGGAGCACAGCCAGCCACCCACGAACTGAAGCGGAGCCAGCCGTGAATGGAAGCAGAAGCTGCCCACAAGTGGGGCAAAGCCGCCTGCGTGGTGACCAGTCTCCGCGTGTTGCCGCAATGGGGGGGGAGACAAAGCAGACAGAGAGGAACACAAGAATGGACACACAGCAAGAGTAAGCAGAAGGGGGGGGGCGGAAATGTAATAAATAAAAAATAAATCTTTAAAAAAAAAGCAAAAAACACTATCATCACCCCTCCCCCAAACATTCACACCATTGAATTGCCTTGGCATCTTTCTCTGTTGACCATAAATGTAAGCCTTTCCTACTGGAGTTTATATTATTGGATTTCTATGAAGACCAGAATGTAAAAGATCTATATGTCTGTCTTTATGGCAGTACTGTGCTGTCTTGAATACTGTAGCTTTATAGTAAATTTTGAAATTGATAGTGTAACTTCTACTTTGTTCTTTATTTAGGTCTTCTTTAATTTCTCTTATTAATGTTTTTTGTTTTCAGCATATGTTTCTTACAATTCTTTTGTTAAATATATTCCTAAGTTTGTATTCTTTTTATGCTATTGTAAATAGAATTGTTTACTTAATTTCATTTTTAAATGTTTTATTGCTAGTCTAAAGAATTACAATTGATTTTTGTATACTGATCTTATTGCTAAAACTGGTTTATTAATTCCAGAATTTTTTGTAGAGTCTTTTGGATTTCCTTTGTTATAGATCATGCCATCTGTGAATAGAGAATTTTACTGCTTCCTTTCCAATCTGTTTGCCATTCATTTCTTTTTCTTGCCTTACTACACTGGCTATAACTTCCTGTACAATGTTGAATAGAAGTGGTGATAACTTTAGATTCTGAATTTTACCCCTGAAGATTGTTGTGGTTGCTGCTATTGTTTTGTTTTTAGAATCTTGCCTGGACATAATCTGCAGACTCTATCCCCCCTTCAGGATGCATGTGAAGTTATCTCTGTTCTTTCATTTTATTTTTTTCTTAATTCTTTTTTTTAATTTTGTCTTTGCCTGGCTTCCTGGAGATCACTACTTTGCCTTCATAGCTTTGTGCTCAATCACTGCAAGCCAGGAAGTCTCCCACACTCTGTGGCTGGATCTCGTTCTGCTGGACTCTCCTAGACTTATTGTGCCATTTCTCAGCCTTCCTATCAACCAGGGATGTGTGGAGTTCATCTCGTCTCTCTATGGCCCTCTCATTTTCCAGGATTTCCCTGTTAAATTTCTGTTTAGTACATTGGTTTGCTGCTTATCTCAAGCAAGACTAGCAGGGATTTCATGGTTAGTTTCTCACCAGAGTTTGCCGTTTTACTGATAACACCATTGGGCAAATCCAAATCCACTCCAAATCAAATCGGCCCCCTCTGGCAGAGAAGCTGTAGGTTTTCATAGCCAACCCACGAAGCATCACTGCTCCTATCACGCTGCCTGCCACAGTGCCAATGTTGTTACATATATAATTCAACAGTTTTCATGAATAAATACTTCTCGATTTGTTGTTTCCTTTGATTAATATGTAAGGCGCTGAAATGGTTATATTTAATAATTTGGGCCACTGTTACATTTGCCAGCCTCTTCTTTTGCCATCCCCTGGAAGTCCCACCTGAGTTCATTTTTGTAAGCCACAAAGCCTTTCTGGAACAAGATGAAACATTAAAGAGAAGAAGCATGGAGAGGAGGGAGAGAGGGAAAGAAAGAAAAGAAATAAAGTATAAAAGTAAAGGAAATTTTAAAAATAGGAAAATAAATTTCTTTGTGGAGCCACAATAATTTTTAACCCCTATTCTATAAGAAATTCTTGAGTATGCCTAGGAATGGAATATATCTTGTTATTACAATAGAGTTTTAGTCTGTCAGAAAATTTTAAAAATCCAAATCACCCTTGGATGCTTCTCCTGGAGCTATAAAAGTAAGTGGAAAAATATATCTGACAAGAAGGGGGGGGGGGCAGTTAGAGCAAAACACTATCATGAGATCCTTTTTGTTTCATTTTATTTTGTTTTCTCCCAGCCAAAGGTCAGATCCCAAAATTTGTATGACTTTAGACTCTAGGAATGCTTTAGAAAATATGTGGTGATAAAATTACCAGATTGAAGGTTTCTTAAGTGCTACTGTCCAAAATCACCAGGCATGCTTGAAACTAGTAATTCTTGTCAGAATATACATGCTCAGTGTGTGACTTTTATCTGCAGGTGGCAGAGCATATGTTTTAGCACCAAAAAGTGTAAGGTGGCAAAGGGAGGATATTTAATGTGTTGTAACCTATTTTTATGTTTAATTTTTTTCTTATAGCTGCTTTGTTTAAGTCAAAAGCAGACTAAAATGTTTTCAGAATTTAAATCAGGGTAAGAATGGGTCCTAATATAAGTTGAGTTATTTGTTCTTATTTAACGCATTTAACATATGAATCAAGGTTATTGGATCAGTACCTCCCATAAAAGAAAAATACAGTGATATGTAATTGAAGTCCAGGAAATGGGTTGAGAATCCCCTCAAAAGGATTTTCTGTTAAATTACAGTGGACCCTTTAGCACTACCACTACCTTTGTTTTACCCTTAGTGTAACCATCCATTTTCCTAAATTAAGAAAGAGCTACCTAGGTATGGCTAGCAAATATCATTTAGCATTTTATGACTAGTGTACTTCTTACTACATCATCAGAGTTATCATTATGTTCTTTAATCATAATTAGGACCTTAGCTAAAGGACAGGAGTTGCAAACGCAAACCCCAACTGATTGGTGACACACAAGGTGCAAGCCCAGTGTTGCCAGGTTTTCCAGTGTTCCTAAAGAAGCGAGAAATGTGTATATTTATTTAAACTCTCACTAATTTTAAGGGTTGGCAACTAATTTAAATTTGTTAAATAGGTTTTAAATTTGTATAACAGGTCAAATAAAACAACTGCTATCCACATCAGTTACACCCATTTGTGACCTATGGTAGGGAAGAATAGTCAGAGCCTGTTCTAACTACAGCCTTAGCCTGATTTCTTGTTATGGCTCTATTGCTCATAAAAGAATGTATAGAGGCTGGCCGCATAGCCCAGTGGATAGGGCGCCGGTATACCACATGGGAGGCCCCGGGTTCAGTTCCTGGGGACCTCTCCTAGCGGGCAGACCGCCTTGAGAAGGGCGAAGCCGCCATGGGTGGGCAGAGCCTCTGTGGGCAGGGTAAAAAGCTGCCACGGACAGGGCAAAGCCGCCACGGGCAGGGCAGGTTGCCCGCGAACGGAGCGCAGGCAGCCACCCGCGAACTGAAGCGGAGCCGGCCATGAATGGAAGCAGAAGCCGCCCACAAGCGGGGCAAAGCTGCCTGCGCGGTGACCAGTCTGGGTGCGTCGCCGCAACGGGCGGAGACAAAGTAGACAGAGAGGAACACAAGAATGGACACACAGCAAGAGCAAGCAGAAGCGGGGGGGAAGAATGTAATAAATAAAAAATAAATCTTTAAAAAAAATTTTAAAAAAAGAATGTACAACCTAATCCCCAAATAATTGTATGTTCTATTTCTCTGTAAAATTCTGAAGTAATATGGTGTAGTGGAAAATGCACTGAGCTAGACATCCAAAAACCTTGATTATAAGGCGAATAATATTTAAGCCCTTCGCATATGATCCTGGCCCTGTTTTAAGCACTTTGTATGTATTAACTCATTTAAGATTAGTTTTAGTTTTCCTTTTTGAAAGTTCTATAATATTGGGTCAATCATTCAACTTCTACAGATCTGTTTCCTCACTTGAAAAAATATAATATTGGGGGAAAATATGCAGTATTTAACTAGATAATCTCTAAGAACCCTTTCAGCATGAAAATTCTTTCATCTGGAGAATATGCAGTTAGATTCAATGAAATAAAAATAAATTGTCAACTAGCTATAGTGTTAATTTTCACACTTTATAACACTTTATCTCCTGTAACACACTAGAAATAAATGTATATAAACGTCAATTCACTTTTATTCCTTCAGTCAGTATCATGCTATGACGAGTTCAGTTAAGTTGAGAAAGAATTTTAGTAACCACTCTGGAGGTTAAAAATGCCTGGGTCCTGCCCTGAAGGATCTTGTGATGTCTTTGAGGTAATGTGGCTTGCAAATATAATTTAAATTACAGCATAAAATAGGTACCTAGATGTGGATTACACACAGCGAGTGATTTAATTATTCCAGGCTAACAGAACGAATATATGAATTTGTGTGGGACAAAGAGGACTTGAATTAGAGAGTGCAGAAGACTGTTCAGGTGGGGTGGGGGGCGTCAAAGTCAGAAATGAGAATATATCACGCTAAAGAACCAAAGAAGTAGATGACATGTCTCTTGCCTTCATAGAGCTTTTAGTCTAGTTTCCTTTTCCTTTTTATAGGAAAGTCAAGATCATTATTATAATGCATTTTCTAACTTTTATTCTTATGGAAGTAAATGACTGTAATAAAAAAAAATGCACGTCAATACAACCCTTTGTGACTTTAACAGAAAACACAAATACCTGAGGTGCACTTGTTAAAAGAAATTATTTTGTTTGTAACAAACTCTCAAATGGTTCAGGAAAAAGTGCATGTAGAGAGAATGAAAGAGATGAAAAAATGTAGCAAAATATTGACAATTACTGAATCTAGGAGAAGAGTATGGACATTCATTGTACTATTTTGAATCTTTGTAAGTTTTTAAAGTTTTACAATAAAAATTGAGTGAGGGAGTAAAATGGTGGGGGGAAAAAGATTAAATAAAAAGACTTCCAAATAACTTAAGAGTCAAAGAATAAATCTAGAAAATAATTAGAATTGAGTCATAATGAAAATATAAAGACTTTTTGGTATAGCTAGATTATTAAACAGAGAAATGTATCATCTTTAATGCTTATATTAGAAAACAATAAAGGCTAAAATTAATGAATTTTTAAAGAAATTAAGTATAATATAGTGATTATGGTATCAATATGTAAAACTTTAGGTGCATTATGAATATTTGCTAAGCATACTTCATTTCAAACTCCTCAAATCTCAGTAAGTAGATCTTGCCTTGTATTCTTTAAGCAGACAAAACTGGCTGCTTTTTACACATCAATAAGGATAAATATAAAGTAAAAAATCCTCTATTTTTTTTCCATTTAATCTCTACATTTCAGTAGAGTTTTGTTCACATATCTGAAGCAAAACAGAGTTATTCAGCTTCCCAGTGCATTTGGGGCAAAGCAAATTTATTCCCCATTTTTCCTAGTCCTGTTTTGCTGGAATTATAAATATATACTTATGAAAATATTCATAACTCTCCAGATCATTAATTATTCTCCCACTGACTGAGGCATAGCCTAATCACACCTACAGGCAAATAACATGAGTTTTAGAAAGAGCACCTATGGTAATACCTAACTTTTCATTTCAGCAGCAATTGGCTTCACTAATGTCTTTCTTCACCAAAATTATAACAAATAAAATGAAAAAGAATTCTGGCCACAATTTTTTTTAATTGAAGTAAAATTCACATAACTTAAAATTTACTATTTTAACTATTTTAAGGTTGGTTCCATGACTTCTAGTACATTCACAATGTTGTGCAACCATCACCACTGTTTAATTCCAGGACATTTCACACCCCAAAAAGAAACTCCAAACCCATTAACCAGTCATGCCTCATTCCCACCTTCCCACAGTCTCTGGCAACCACTAATCTGCTTTCTGTCATTGTGAATTTGCCTATTCTGGGCATGTTTATGTAAAGGGAATCATATAATATATGACTTTTTGTGTCTGGCCTCATTCACTTAGCATAATGTTTTCAAGGTTGTCCATTTTATAGCATGTATCAGTACTTAATTCCTTTATATTAACAAATAATATTCCATTGTATGGTTATACCACACTTTATTTATCCATTCATCAATTGATGGATATTTGAGTCGTTTCCACTTTTTGACCATTATGAATAAGGGTGCTATGAACAGTTATGAACAAGTGTATGTAGACATATATTTTCATTTCTCTTGGGTATATACCTACGAGTCAAATAGCTGGGTTATATGGTACTTCTATGTTTAATTTTCTGAAGAACTACCACACTATTTTTCAGGCCACATGTACAGTGAGTGTTAAGGCCAGTTTGTGAGGAGAGGACCTTATAAGTTGAGAACCTCTAAACCTTCCTCATAAAATAAAACTTAGGAAGTAATCTCAAGTACAAAATTATTTGAGTTCAAGAGTCTCCTTTGATACTAACAAGTATTCCTCTGCAGGCTAAATTGAGTTTTCACTGGAGGACCTTTATTCTATGCTCTTAGTTGCTTAATTGGAGAATATGTGTGTGGGTGGTAACTACAGTTTGAGCTTTTGATTATATATATAATAAACAAGTCTTTAACTCTACATATACACATGTGTGCTTTTTTTTTTATCTTCAGTTGAAGAGGACATCACTTTGCCCTACAATTTAGATGTGTAATAAATATCAGGGAGTTTCAGACCCTAATCTGAAAAATATAATCTGATGTGCCTTAAAAGCCTCATAAATTGGAGCGGCATCTACCAAGTGCTCAATAACTACGTTGTTATGTGTGTGGTTTTTTGTTGTTGTTTTTTCTGCTAGTGTGTCCGTGAAAAAAAAATCAAAAAATCTCTGTTAGAAACCATGCCAAAATATTTTTCAGTAACTGCTGGCTCTCTATATTTAAAATGCTTGCACCATTAAAATTTCTGAGAGGTTTGAGATTTTCTTGAGAAATTAGAATATTGGACCTTTTTAATACTGAAAACTTTTCATATATACTTTGAGGTTTGGGACTATGGAATGTTTTACACTTGAAATTAAGCCAAATCTCCCACTTCTATGCATTCAACTTATGTTGCATCCATCCAAGTCCTGGCATTTGAATGGTCTTTTTCCTTTATCTGAATAATTTTGAACTTGAAGAAAAATAATACTTTCCATTTAAAACTTGCCTTTCTCCTCTCCTTCCCTCTTTACTCACAAGCATATGTCTTAATACTGTGTATATGCAATCCTATGAGGAAAGAAGGCATCTTGGTATTTTCCATCTAAGGAGAATTAATCCCAGGCCTGGATGAGCTGAGGATGAGCTGCAGGGAGTTCCATGAATTGGGAGAGTAGATGCATTTATTTTATGGAGACAGGAATCATAGTTTTTATCATATTCTCCAAAGTTCATATGGTCCCCCAAAAATGAAGATCTGGTGGTTCTAACAGTATCCTGGTGAGTCAAGGGGACATAGTTCATGTGCTACCATAGATGCCTTGGATGGTACATGTTTATGTCATGAATATGTTTTTAGTGAGGTTTGCAACTGTGCAATAAAAGTAATAGCAGTACTAGGAGAGTGGCAGAGAGTCAGTGATGCCATGTTGTAAATTCATTGCCAGTCATACTGCATACTTGGGCAGAAATAATAAAAACTATTTTCTTCCTTTTGTATACTGTCCTTTTCCGTCATCTCATACTTATACTTCTTTCCATTTTTAAAAATAAAAATGCCTTTAAAAATCACTACATTCTTTTTATTATTTTGTTGATCTTGAATCATATTCATCTCTCCTAGCAATTGTCTTTGACTTTGCTTGAAGGTATTTTATGGGCATCAGTGCAATAAAGTGCCACTGAAAGTGAGGGAATAACTTAGCTTGTTGCTTCTGGCATCCTTAGATAGCCCTGAGATCTCATCCAAAGCTACGAGCTTTGCAGCCTCAGAGCAACTGATAGACCCCCACAGATCTCAGTAGATGATTGAATGGAACTGTTGTTAGTGGTTGGTTTTCAAAGGTAGACCAATGAGATGCTTATGAAGCTGAAGGTGACCACCAGGAATAGGTTAAGGAATATGGGTTGCTAGGTCACTGAGGGTACCAGATCGCTTACAGAAATGGAATATCCAGATGTGAGGACAAGTGGAAGAAAGTAATGTTATTGTTCGGGCTCAAAGTGTAACATTGTCTTCCACTCTTAGGCCTCTGTTACTTACATAGAGTATCTTCTCCAGCCACCGTAGTACTTCTTTTGACTATTTGATCACATCTGTCAGGTATTTGAAATAGTTTTACCTTCCGTTCTACCACTCATTGATTCTCCAAAGCCACTTGTGGTCGCACATAAATATCTGAGCATTTTTTTTCCAGTTTTAGTTTCTTGTACTATAGTCTTTATAAACAAACTCCACTTTTTTTTAAAACAAATCAATTTTATTGATATATATTAATAAAGCATACAATCTATCCAAAGTGTACAATCAATGGTATTTGGTATGATCACATAGTTGTGCATTCATCACTTCAATCATTATTAGAGCATTTTCATCATTCCAATTATAATCATAAAATAAAACAAAAAAACAGACAGACAGAAAAATTATTACCTCTCAATCTCTCTATGCTTTCCTGCCATACGTAGCTGCTATTCTGTTTCTCTCTCGTTATTTGTATTTATATTTTGTAAAAACAGTCTTACATATGCAATATTACCCATATTCATATTTCATATGAGGTTTCACTATGCTATACAGTCCCTCGTTACATTTTTTAGCTTTCCTTCTACTGATATACGTGTCCTTAGACTTTCCCTTTCAACCACTGAAATACTCATATAATAGCTCTACTGGGTACTTTCACCATTTCTCTTCATTTCCAAGGATTTACAAACATCTCTCTTACCAATTCTGCGATTAACTGTCCACTTGCCATTCTCTAACCTCATTCTATTTTCTGGTGACATTTATTCCAGTTATTAACTCCACGAGTTTACGTTATATATTTAGTTCATAATAGTGCAATTACACAGTATTTGCCCTTTTGTGTCCGGCTTGCTTCACTCAACATGATGTCCTTCAGGTTCATATATCTTGTCATATGCTTCACAACTTCATTTCTTCTTACAACAGCATAATGTTCCATCATGTATATACACCACAATTTGTTTATCCATTTATCAGTTGATGGACACCTGGGTTGTTTCCATCTTTTGGCAATTGTGAATAATGCCGCTATGGACATCGGTGTGCAGATATCTGTTCATGTTACTGCTCTCAGTTCTTCTGGGTATATACCTAGTAGTGATATTGATAGGTCACATGGCAAGTCTATATTCAACTTCCTTATGAACTGCCAATAGTCCTCCACAGTGGCTGTTCCATTCTACATTCCCACCAACAGTGAATAAGCATTCTTATTTCTCCACATCCTCTCCAACACTTGTACTTTTCCGACTTTTTAATAGTGACTATTCTAATAGGTATGAAATGATATCTCATTGTAGTTTTGATTTGCATTTCCCTAATTGTTAGTGATGTTGACAAATGTCTATTCAAGTCTTTTGCCCATTTTTCCAATTGTATTGTTTGTCTTTTTATTGTTGAGTTACAGTATCTGTTTATATACCATGGATATTAAACCCTTATTGGATATGTAATTTCCAAATGTTTTCTCCCATCGGGTTGGCTGCCTTTTCACCCTTTTGACAAAGTCCTACTGAGGTGCAAAAGTGTTTAATTTTGAGGCAGTCCCATTTATCTGTTTTCTTTTGTTCCTCCTGATTTGAGTGTAAGATCCAAGACAACACCACTTACCAGAAGATCTTAAAGATGTTTCCCTACATTTTCTTCTAGGAGTTTTATGGTCCTGGTTTTTATATTTAGGTCTCTGAATCATTTTGAGTTGATTCTAGTATAGGGAGTAAGGTAGAGTCATGATATGGTTATGATACCCAGTTCTCCCAGCACCATTTGTTGAAGAGACTATTTTGTTCCAGTAACGTGGTCTTGGTAGGTTTGTCAAAGAACAGTTAGCCATAGGGAAGCGTATGTGGCTCAGGTGGTTGGGCTCCCGTCTACCATATGGGTAGCCCTGGGTTCGGTTCCTGGGGTCTTCTGATGAGGGCAAAGACTGGCCCGTGCCCACAGAGAGCTGATGGCCCATGCTGTGGAGAGCTGGTGCAGCAAGATGACGCAACAAAGGGAGATAAGCAGACACAGAGGAAATGCTCAGCGAATGGACACAGAAAGCAGACAGCAAGCACAAGTGGTGGGGGGGGGAGGGTTAAATAAATTAATTAATTAATTAAGGCTTCTAAGATCTGAAACATCTGATGCTTCACCTTATCTCAGAGTGTGGGGTTGCTTTAAAAAAAAAAACAAAAAACAGTTGGCCATAGACATGAGGGTTTATTTCTGAACTCTCAATTCTATTCCGCAGATCAATGTCTCTATCTTTATGACAATACCATGCAGCTTTGACCACTGTAACTTTGTAATATGTTTCAAGGTCAGACAATAAGAGTCCTGTCACATTGCTCTTCTTTTTTAGGATACTTTTGGCTGTTCAGGTGCACTTTCCCTTCCAAATAAATTTAGTAATTGCCTTTCAATTTCTGTAAAAATAGGCTATTGGAGTCTTGATTGATATTGAGTGCATCTACAAACCAGTTTGGGTAGGATTGACATCTTCACAAAATTTAATCTCCCAACTCATGAACACGAATGTCTTTCCATGTATTTAGATCTTTTTTTATTTCTTTTAGCATTGTTTTGTAGTTTTCTGAATATAGGTCATGTACATCTTTGGTTAAATTGATTCCTAGGTATTTGAGTCTGTTTGTTGCTATTTTAAATGAATTTTTTTTCCTGATTTCCTCCTTGGATTGTTCAGTACTAGTGTACAGAAACATTACTGAGTTTTACATGTTG
>PVKH010010122.1:0-18437 GCA_004027955.1 Chaetophractus vellerosus | reverse complement strand
AGAAACTGCACCATTCTACATTCCTACCAACAGTGAAGGAGTGTTCCTGTTTCTCTACATTTTTTCAGCACTTGTAGTTTTCTTTTTTTTTTTTTAATAATGACCACTCTATAAGGTGTGAGATGGTATCTTGTAGTTTTGATCTGCATTTCCCTAATAGCTAGTGATGTTGAGCATTTTTTCATGTGCTTTTGGGACATTTGTATTTCCCCTTTGGCAAAATATCTTCAAGTCTTGCCCATTTTTTAATTGATTTGCTTGTCTTTTCATCATTGAGTTTTGTGATCTCTTTATATAACATGGATAACAAACCCTTATCGGATATGTGGTTTCCAAATATTTTCTCCCATTGAGTCAGCTGCCTTTTTACTTTCTTGACAAAGCATTCTAAAGAACAGAACTGTTTAATTTTGAGGAGGTCCCATTTATCTATTTTTCTGTTGTTGCTCATGCTTTGGGTATAAGGTTTAAGAAACTACCACCTACCACAAGATCTTGAAGATATTTTCCTACATTTCCTTCTATGAGTTTTATAGTTGTAGCTTTTATATTTAGGACCTTAATCCTTTTTAAGTTAATTTTTGTATAAGGTGTGAGATAGGGGTCCCCTTTCTTTCTTTTGGATATGCTATCCAGTTCTCCCAGCACCATTTGTTGAATAGACTATTCTGGCCCAGCTGGGTGGGCTTAATAGTCTTGTCAAAAATCACCTGACCATAGATATGAGGGTCTGTTTCTGATTTCTCATGTCAGTTCCCTTGGTCAATCTATCTTTATACTAGTAACATGCTGTTTTTACCACTGTAGCTAAGTAATATTCTTTAAAATCAGGAAGTGAGAGTCCTCCAACTTCTTTCTTCTTTTTAAAGATATTTTTGCCTATTCAGTGTGCCTTACCTTTCCAAATAAATTTGATTGTTGGATTTTTCATTTCTACAAAAAAAAAGGTTATTGGGATTTTTATTAAGATTCCCTTGAATCTATAAATCATTTTGGGTATAATTGACATCTTAATGATATTGAGCCTTCCAGTCCGTGGACATGGAATGTTCTTCCATTTATTTAAATCTTCTTTGGTTTCCTTTTGCATATAAATCTTGAACCCACCGCTTTCTGAACTTGTCTTTTAGTTAGAGTAGCTTTGTTGTGGATTTTTCATATCATCTGCAAATTGCAAAAGTTTTACTTCTTCCTTTCCTATTTGGGTGTCTTTTATTTCTTTATCTAGCCTAATTTCTCTAGCTAGAACTTCTAGCACAATATTGACTAACAGTGGAAACAGTGGACATCCTTTATTTGTTCCTGATCTCAGCGGGAATGCTTTCAGTCTTTCACTGTTAAGTACAATGATAGCTGTAGGTTTTTTTATATATGCACTTTAGGATATTGAGAAAACTGCATTCTATTCCTCCTTTTGGAGTGTTTTTTATCAAGAAAGGTGGCCTTGTTTTGTCAAATGCCTTTTCTGCCTCAATGGAGAGAATCATGTGATATTTCTTCTTCAATTTATTAATGTGGCTTATTACAGTAATTAATTTTCTTGTGTTGAAAGATCTTTGCATATCTGGGAGATTTGTATGATAATCATTGTTTAGTTGTCTTAAATCCTGTACCTCATTAGGATATTTGGTTTGTTCCTTTGGCTGGGTTATTTCTTCTTGTTTCCTAGTATGGTTTATAATTTTTTTTTTTTTTTTGCTGATGTCTAGGCATCTGAAATACATTGGTGAATTTACTCTGATGGCCAGTTTCTCTCGTGCCTAGTTTGTTTTTTTTTCCCTTGATGTCTGGTTAAACTTGTTCTGAGTCTTTAAAATTACCCAGCTTAAGTGATCAAAATCAGGCCAGGGAGCAATCAGCAAGATGGCAGCAAAGAGCTCTGAGGATCAGCTCCTGCTATAAGGCAGTTGGTGATCACTGAGAGCTATCTAGAGCACTTGCTTGGGGCCTCCAGGAGACCAGAAGTGCATCCTACAACATCCTTGAGAGAATGGAAGGAGGAGACTGCCCATCTGCAGAGAAGATTCATAAGTGGAGCACCCCATGCCAAGGAGGCTGGTGCCCATCCTCCACAGGAGCCACAAGCCACCCCAGGAGTTATTCTGTGACAGGAATTGGAAGCTCTGTTCCCCAAAACAGGGGAGGAAGAGACGGTTGGCCACTGATTTCAGCTACTGGTAAGTAAATTCAGCTGGCTAAAGTATAACCCTAAGAACAGATAAAGTTTGACCCTGTCCAAGTCAGAAGGAGGCCGGTAGCCACCATTTTAACTCCACCCCCAGCATGAGGGGAAGCCGGGCTGACTGAAAATCACAGTAATGGTAGAGACTGGTTTCTTTCACCCAGATTGGCCTGCAGCCCTGGCCCAGGCTTTAGCCCTACCTTTAGCAGGGAGGAAGATGCTGGGCCCTGCACTAGCCTATACAGGTAACTGCAGGTGCATTTAGCTGGCGCAGACTGAATAATCGGAAGTCTACCAGGGCAACTGTAGTCATCTTGGACCTACATTGCATAGATTGCTGCCCACACCTGCAGCGCCATCCCTGCCCCAGACAGGGGAGAAAGGGACATGAAGCTTCATCAATCTCTCTGGGCAACTACAGTCTGGGCCTGCATGAGTTGGATTATTCCACACAGCTGTGGCTCTGTCCCTGCCCCTGGCAAAGGAGAAAATTGGGAGAAGCTTCATTGGTCCTTGGGGCAATAAGGTAGCTTGAGCCTCCACAGCTTATATCAGCAGCTTCATCCTTGGCTCCTACTACACAACCAGAAAAGGAGAAGGGCAGGAAGCCCTAAACTAAAGAGAAAAACCACACCCAGAATAAATACTCTGGTAAGCCAGATGCCAAGATACCAACAAAAAATTACAATCCACACCAAGAAACAGGAAGACATGGCCCATTTAAAGGAAAAAGATAAGCTTTGAGATGACATAAAGGAGTTGAGACAATTAATCACAGATGTTCGAACAAATCTCCTTAATAAAGTCAATGAGATGGCTAAAGAAATTAAGGATATTAAGAAGACATTGGAGGAGCACAGAGAAGAATTTGAAAGTATTCATAGAAAAATAGCAGATCTTATGGGAATGAAAGGTGCAATAAATGAAATTAAAAATACACTGGAATCATTTAATAGCAGATTTGAGGAGGCAGAAGAAAGGATTGATGAGCTTGAAGAAATGGCCTCTGAAAGTAAACATACAAAAGAACAGATGAAGAAAAGATTGGAAAAACTTGAACAAGATTTCAGGGAACTAAAGGATAGCAAGAGACATGCAAACATACATGCCATGTATGTCCCAGAAGGAGAAGAGAAGGGAAAAGGGGCAGAAGGAATATTTGAAGAAATAATGGTAGGAATTTTCCCAACCCTATTGAAGGACATAGATATCCATGTTCAAGAAGCACAACACACTCCCATCCAAAAAAAAATCCTAATAGACCAACTCCGAGACACATACTAATCAGAATGTCAAATGCCAAAGACAAAGAGAGAATTCTGAGAGCAGCAAGAGAAAAGCAATGCATAACATATAAGGGATACCCAATAAGATTAAGTGCTGATTTCTCACCAGAAACCCTGGAGACAAGAAGATAGTGGTATCATATATTTAATATACTGCAAGAGGAAGACTTCCAGCCAAGAATCTTATATCCAGCAAGATTGTCTTTCAAAAATGAGGGAGAGTTTAGAATATTCACAGATAAACAGAAGCTGAAAGAGTTTGTAACCAAGAGACCTGCTTTGCAGGAAATACTAAAGGATGTGCTACAGCCTGAAAAGTAAATACAGGAGAGAGAGGTCTGGAAGAGAGTCTAGAAATGAAGATTATATCAATAAAAGTAACTAAAAGTGTCAAAAGGGTGGTGAAAATAAAATATGACAGATAAAACCCAAATATTCAGCAATAAACTTAACCAACAATTTAAAGCACCTGTATTCAGAAAACTACAACTCATCGTTAAAAGAAATTTTAGAAAAGGCCTAAATAATTGGAAGAGCATTCCATGCTCATGGATTGAAAGATGAAATATCATTAAGATGTCAATTCTACTCAAGTTGATATACAGATTCAATGCAATCCTGATAAAAATTCCACCAGCATTTTTTTAAATAAATGGAAAACATGATTATCAAACTTACTGGGAAGGTTAAGGGGCCCTGAATAGCCAGAAACATCTTAAAAAGGAAAGGCAAAGTTGAAAGACTCTCATTTCCAGACTTTAAGGCATATTACCTAGCTACAGTGATAAAAACAGCATGGTACTGGCACAAAGACAGACACATAGACCAATGGAACTGAGCTGATGGTTAAAAAACAGACCCTCACATCTATGGTCAAGAGATTTTTGACTAGCCTGTCAAACCTACCTAGCTTGGGCAGAACAGTCTATCCAGCAAGTGGTGGTGAGAAAATTGGATAACCATAGCAAGAGAAGGAAAGAGGACCCCGATCTCACACCCTACACAAAAATTAACTCAAAATGAATCAAATACCTAAATATAAAAGCAAGAACCATAAAGCTTCCAGAAGAAAATGCAGGAAAATATCTTCACAACCTGGTGGGAGTGGTGGATTCTTAAAGGAGATAAGAGGAGGACTGAGATGAACTCCTGATATCTAATGTATGTAGAAGTTTTAATTAGCTTTACTGTAAAAGTGTGGAAATGTACAGAGTTGATGGTAACACATTATAGTGAGTCACAGCTGGTTTATAAATGGTGATGTGGCTGAAAATGGTAGTCTAGAGATGTAAATGCCAATTGACAGAAAGCTAAATAATCTAGAGACTGAATCGCACAGTAAACCCAGAGGTGGATGAGAATAGTGGTTGATGGTACAGATGCAAGAGTGTCTTTTGTGAGCTAGAGCAGATGTACATCAGTATTGCAGGTTGGTGAGAATGTGGAGAAGCATGGGGAATATACAACTGGAGTGACCTATGGAGTGTGGTTAATAATAATGATGTAATATTCTTGTATCTATGCCAAAGATGTACTGTGTTGGTAATGGGGGTGTATGGCAAATGTGTGCCAAATGTACACTGTGGACCTTGTAATAATTGGATGATATATTTCATAATCTGTAACAAATATTCCACTGGGCGGTATGTTGATAGAGGGGTGTTGTTTGGAAATTCAGCACATGTGCATGATTGTTTTGTAAGTTTACAACTTCTGTCATAAAAATATATTGAAAAAATAATAATAGGGTGGGGTGGGGCAAAAATACAACAAATGTAAAATAAGGACTATAATTAGTAGAAAGATTTTGACAATATTATTTTATAATTTGTCACAAATGTCTCACGATAATGCAAAGTCTTGGTGGAAAGTTGATATATGTGACCTCTCTGTGATGTTATGAAAGTCTGCTTTGTAAGTTTACAACTTTTACTATACACTTATTGTTTATGTATGTTCATGTATAAATGATATAAAAAATAATAATAGGTTGGGTTGGGGAAAATACTTTGGTTAATAGTAATTTCTTGAGGATGCTCTTTAATCATTAGTTTAAAATGTTTAACAACAATGCAAGGTGTTTCATTCAATGTTCATTTGCCGGTGATTCTGGTCTGGCCAGAGCCAAGATTCAAAGCAGGCTCTGCTTGCCAAATTCACTGTAGGGAAGCTACTTTCCTTCCTCCACTGCACCCTCCCTTTTCCTAGGGAGGAAGATGTCTGTTCCCTTCTCAGCCACAGGTTTTATCAAGGCTGAACACCATGAGGATGGGCGATGGCTGACCTTCCCAGCTGCCACAGGGTTTAGTAACACAGTTTTCTTTCTTCATCTCTTTGTCCCTTGCCCTCCTAGGGTTGCACAGCACTGTACTGGTCTGTTGACCCCCAAAGCAAGTCCCTTGGACAACCTTTGGCCCCTTCTCCATTGTTTTTGTGAGAAACCTAAGCTTTGCCTGCCTACTCCAACACCATCTTCCTGGAATAGCTGGTCTTTCAATTTTAAATACTATTGTCTACTTCCCCCTATTACCATTACAGTAGTCTAGGGACTTGTTCTACTTTCCCTTTTTTCTCTCTTCCTTTACCTCCTTTTTTTTTTTAACTTGCATTCTTTTTACTTTGTCAGATATATATTTGTCACAGACATTTTTTTTCTATGTAGTTTCCAACCTTTGTTTTAGTCTTAGCTCTACAAATAAATATAGGAAATGGCGACCATCAATCATTTTATGGAAGTTTCTCCAGTCATACTTTAATAAATTTCTCAGGAAAAACACTTATGCACAATATTCCTTGATGCCTTACATGATCAAAATTGTGTTTTTATGGCCTTGATACTTGAATGATAGCTTTGCAGAATATAAACTTGTTTCATTCTTTACTTGTGATTCTTGATAATACTGCTTCACTGTTGTCTTGCTTTGTATGCTGTTTTTGAAATCTAATACCAATATAATTCTTTTGCTGGTATACATTATTTTATTATTTTGCCAGGAAGTTCTGAGAATTTTCTTTGTTTGTTTTAAAGTCTGATTGTAATACTACTTTTTATCTTGGAGTTAATGGTTCAGTCTGTTTTTCCTGGCACCCAGTGGATCTTTTCAATGTGTAGCCTCTGGTTTGTTTGTTTGTTTGTTTGTTTTATTTCTGGAAAGTTTTCTTTTCCTCTCTGTTTTCTATTTTTAAAGCAATTTTGTTGCGATATAGTCACATACCATACAATCCATCTAAATTGTACATTCAGTGGCTTTTGATATAATCAAAGAGTTATGTATTCATCAAGCAATCAATTTTGGAGTATTTTTGTTACTCCAAAAAAGAAAAAAAACCCTATCCCTGAGCAGTCACCTCTCAATCCCTTTATCCTTCTCCTGCTGTGTATAACCACTAATCTATTTCCATCTCTGTAAATTTATTTATATTTACATTTATACAAATAGAGTCAAACTATATGTAGTACTTTGTGTCTGGTTTCTTTCACTTAACAAAATTTTTAAAATTTTATAATCAATGGGAAATTATTAATATATTACTATTCACTACAGTCCATAGTTTGCTTTAGCTATATTTTGGCTCATATACCACCCTGTTCTTAACATCTTGTATTATTTACACACATTTGTTCTGATTCATGGAAGAACATTCTTTTTTTGTTGTTGTTACATATCCACCCCCTTTCTGCTTGCTCTTGCTGTGTGTTCATTTTTCTGTTCTTCTATGTCTGCTTTTTGTCTCCCCCCATTGCGGCGACGCGCAGAGTTGGTTCACCGCGTGGGTGGCTTGCCCCGCTCATGGGTGGCTCTGTTCCATTTCGCGGGCGGCTCAGCTCCATTTTTCCTGGGCGGCTTGGCTCCGTTTTTTGCGGGCAGCTCGGCTCCGTTCGCTGGAGACTTGCTCTGACCATGGCGGCTTTGCCCTGCCTGTGGCGGCTTTTTTGCCCCACCCATGGCAGCTTGCCCCCTCAAGGCGGTCTTCCCACTTGGAGAGGTCCCCGGGAACCGAACCCGGGGCCTCCCATGTGGTATACCGGCACCCTATCGGCTACAGCCGGCCCCAGAACATTCTTATATTTGTACTATTGACCAACATTCATTGTCCACAACAGGGTTCATTATGCTCTACAATAGCATGTTTCATCCTCTAGCTTTCCTTCTGATGTTACATACATAACCCCAAACTTTCCCATTCATCCACAATCACACCCACATATCAACACTGTTAATTATACTCATTGTAATGTGCTACCGTTACCTCTATCCATCTCCAAACATTTACAATCAACCTCATTACAAGTTCTGCACAAATAAAGCATCAGGTCATCATTCTCTACCTTGTTCTATCTTCTGGTGACCTATATTCTAGCTATTAACTCCATGAGTTTGCTCATTGTAATTAGTTCATATTAGTGAGATCATTTGTCTTTTTGTATCTGGCTTATTTCACTCAATATAATGTCCTCAAGTTTCATCCATGTTCTCGCATGCATCATGACGTCATTCCATTTTATGGCTGAATAATATTCCATTGTATGTATATAC
The DNA here is from genome assembly GCA_004027955.1 of Chaetophractus vellerosus. Taxonomy (NCBI): domain Eukaryota; kingdom Metazoa; phylum Chordata; class Mammalia; order Cingulata; family Chlamyphoridae; genus Chaetophractus; species Chaetophractus vellerosus. The sequence goes on along the minus strand of PVKH010010122.1, from coordinate 10,431 downwards.
CACATTTTGTTTATCCATTCACTGATTGATGGGCACTTGGATTGTTTCCATCTTTTGACAGTTGTGAATAGTGCTGTTGTGAACATCAGTGTGCAAATGTCTGTGTCCCTACTTTCAGGTCTTCTAATACATACCTAGTAGAGGGTTTGCCAGATCATATGATTGTTCTATATTTAGGTTCCTGAGGAAATGCCAGTCTTTCACAGCGCATGTACTCTTCTGCAAACCCACCAATAGTGAGTAAGTGATGTTGCACAGCACTCCCTTGGTCTTCAGATCCCCAGCACAGTTGTTTTGGACACTTTCCACTTGACTTTCCTCTTGCTGTTTGGAAGAGAGGTGAGCCCTTCCAGTAACTATGCTGCCATCTTCCCAGAACTCTTCCTGGGAAGTTTTCTTGGATTATAATTTTAAGTATTAGTTCTCATACAATTATATGTATGTTTGGCCTCTTGCCTATATTCATTTTAGTTTCTCTATGACCGTTTTTACTTCATTCTTTATCTCATTTTCATTCTTTTGGTAATTTTTCTGTTTCTTTGATGCCTTTTATTAGGTTCTCACTTATTATAATCTATTTTCTCTTGGGTAGTGCATAATTTAGTCTTCATTTCTGATATGATCCACTATGATTTGTATTTTTCTTCTATTTCTTTCTGGAGTTCAATTGACTCTTGTTTTATTTCTTCCTGTGTTTTGCCCATTTCTCTTCTTAGTTTTCATAGTCCTTCTGTTTTTTCATATCTGAGAATGTTTATTTGAGAACATTTAATTCAGCATTTAGTGCTTTTTACACTATTCTTCAATGTCATATTCTCTTGGGAGGAGAATTTTAATTGTGTGAAGAGATTTGTTTCACATTTTCTGTTTTTTGTTTTTGTTTTATAAGCTTTGTGTGGATGTGGTCTGCTTTTTTCTATTTATAGTCAATTTGTGGACAGTTTCTAGTGTGAGGGTGCCCTCTTCTGTCAGTACTTTTTTCTTCCATTCAGTTTCTTTATGGATTATGGCGGGCAGTAGCATGTCCTGTTTCTCTTTCATTTCTGCAGGATCTTTAATTAACTCCTCTTATTTGCTTTGTTCTTTTACCGCCACATTTCAAGGAGTACAACCTTTTCTTTATATCTCATTCTTACCTAGAAACATTTCTTCTTTGAGGCAGCAGTTGCTAGTCTCACTCATTTTCAAATCCCTTCCTTATAGCCAGTACTGTGAATTACCAACTTCTGTGTTCCAAATTGTGGCATTTAGTTAGGTTTGCTTTTTCTGGGGTTATTTCATCTGTATTTTTATGGAACCTCTTAAGCATCTTTTCTCTGCTTTCTGTACCTCAGGTCTGTAGCAGCAAGAGGGAATAGGTGAAGATTGCAGTGGTCTCCGTTATGGTGCTGAAGGCCTGTATCATGAGTGATATTATTTCTTCTCCTTGTTGATTTTATGGTTTTCAGTAAAGGTTTTTGGGGGGATAATTGATAAATATAAACCTATCCTTAAAAGGAAAGATTTGTCAATAGATGCATAATTATCATGCACACATTCTTTTAATAAGTTTAGCTTTATATCTGACAAGAGGCTCGGGCTACAAAAATAACCATGATAAATGGAAAAGTTGCAGGAAGCCCCACAAATGCATAATACTTACTGCAAAGTGATTTTCACGAAACAACAGAACGCAGAGGAAAAATTGCCTACCTTTATGACAACCTAGAGAAGGCTTCACTGCACTTTTTCTTGTGGTGTGTCTTGAAATATAAATAGCAGGTTACTAGGTTAAAAAGGTATATAAGAATATCCCAGGCTAAGAGAACAAGTACAGACGCACTGGGCTAAGGAAGAGCACTTATTGGACCCAGTAGATGATTGGACATGGAAAGATAAAGGAAAGGAAGACATCTAGCTTGACTTGAGGTTGCCTAGAAAGGGATTTACAATATAGAAATCCAAATTCAGAGATTTTACATATTTTCATATTATCTCTACACTAAGTTTCAGTTCTGTGTCCAAATATTGGCAAATAATTTCCTCCCTTTTGGACATTGATCATTTTTATCATGTTAGATTATATTGTTTGGGAAAAATTGAAATACCAAGGTTGCCATCACTGACATATCATTCTTCTAAGCCCATGTTTTCTTTCCAATTTAATAGCTCCATATAAGATTTCCTTTGGTATCACATATTTTAGATATCTTTTTAATTAGAAATAAAAGTGATATCCTATTGTATGAAAAATACCTTAGAATAAATACAGTGATAATGAATAAATTGTACAATTCCAATTCCAAGGTAATATAATAGCTAAGTCTTTCAGATGATGCCTTCACTATAAAAACCAATCCCTTTATACCCAAATGTTTGCATTTATTCATTTGTTCCTCAAGCTTGTATTCAATTGAATGCTATAATCATTACTTTGTTTATTTACCAACTCTCAGGCTAAGTCCTAAGTCTCAGGTATACAAAATAAAAGACCATTTGCTTCACACAATAGTTCAGAACCAATATTACTGAATCTCTTGTATTTTAGATGCCACAGGGTCCCAGATGAATTCAAAGTCTAATAAGTAATATGGACAAGTTAAAAAATGCCATAGATGTGCAAATATAAGGCAAAATTTTACAAAAAAAAATGAATACTTAAAAGATTCTCCTTATATATTTTTTAATTAGAGAAGCTATGTGTTTACAAAACAGTCATGCATACCCCTGAGTCTTGATGGAGTCTCTCATGTTATTGAATTTCTCTCATTTTCTTTATTTTGAATAAGATAAAGTTAACATCTTCAATGTTTTTTCAATTACCTATACACTGTTGACCATAATACAAAACTAAGACGTCTCTTGTTTTTTATCACCTTAAAAAATAGTTCAGTTTTTATCCCATGTGTTAATACTGCATTCCTTCTTACAGTTGAGTAATATTCCATTGTATGTATATACCAGAGTTTGCTTATCCAGTCATCTGTTGATAGACATTTGGGTTATTTCCAACTTTTGGCAAGAGTGAATAATACTGCTATGAACATTGGTGTGCATATATCTGTTAGTGTTTTTAATTTCTTATTGTTAAACAAACTTCACAAGTCCAAAGTTTAGTAAAGTAATCCCGCACTTTCACATATAAAAAATGCTCATCTGGAAATTTCTCTTTTCTTACTTAGAAGGAATGGGGATTGAACCCAGGACCTTGTACATATGAAGCATGCACTCAACTACTGAGCTACACCGGTTCCACTGAAAATTTCTCTTTGAGAAACTTTTTAATAATAATTATAGTTCTTTGGGTGATTATTTTATCTCCTATTAATTCTCAAAAAATAAAATTATTGAAATGGGAAAGTGAGAGAAAAGTAATTCTTCAAAAAAGTGGCTTTTTAAGCCAGTTTCCTTATGAATTTCTGAGAAACTTTTAAGTTAAATCTATAGCAGTATTATTGATGCTATACCTTCTGAAAATGATTGATTCTCTAATTTTTAAAAACATTAAATGCAAATAGACATGATAATTAGCAAATTCTACAAAATCAAATTTTTGTGTGTATATGATTGATATAGATAGATTTTGATGTTATGCAGTATTACAGTAATCACTGTGCTTTTTCAGTTAGAAAACTGGGAAATAATTTAGGCAAATTCACGCACTCCAAGTGTGAATGAATTAAGCAAGTTATGATGGCACATTATCAAGGGGGTATGATGAATTAGAATTTAAACTTCAAGTTTATGAGGTTTTGGAAATCAGAAGGGAAAACAACAATGCAAAAGTGTTTAGTATCATTGCAAATAATAAACAGATGGTTCAAGGAGAAAGACACCCACTCAATTAGAAAGGACTTTTGAAAATTGAATAGGGGAGGTTCAATGAAATTAATATTGAACATGTAAAAATATTTAATAATTGTCTCATTAGGAAATGGAGTTTATATCCTTTATTCAGAGTTGTCTTATTTTTGTGCATATATGGAAATTGCAATTTAATATTAAGTCACTAGGGAATATTAATGTTAGCTGCCTAGAGACCTGGGGAAAGGCTTCACAGATTTGGTGAGCTGAGTGCTGGATAAATAAAGAATAGAATTAACCAGGTTTAAATTTTAAAAAATAAAATAAAAAAGACCTCTCTGAGGTAAAGATACCTATATTCTCTGATTCCTTAAATGGAAGGTGGGGAAGAGGCTCAGTTTTTTAAAAAAAAGAAAAAAATCTTGATTATGAGACTTGAACATTTATGCCAATTAATGCTGCCACTTTTCAACTCTTTGAAAGGCAGTTACTGAACAGTATACTTTATGGATCTTTTATTAAACAATGGTTTTCAATTTTTTAGTCCGCTCCCTATCTCACAATTCTCTAAGCATCAATCAGAAATCCAAACTTGGAGAAAAATAGAAATATTTCACTTTTAGAAGAAATAAAGCAAAATTCCATTTTGATGTGCTAAATTAATAGGAGTTCCATTGCAGAATATTCTGAAATATATTTCAGAAACATTTAAACTGCCTTAAAATTTAGAAGCCATTCAGAGTACCATATTACTTCAAAATTAAAACTTAAATTCTACCCAATTGATTTCTTAATTATGTGTGTTACCTCTTTTAATCCTTCTACCGTTCCATGAAATAGGCATCTTCCTATGTTTTAGGATGATGAAATTAAGCTTAGAGAGTATAGCTTTCCCAAAATTCTATGGCTAGAAAGCAATGGAGTCAAAATTAGAATCCACAACTGTCTGAATAAAAAACCAGGGCTCTTTGGACTATACCATTCTTCCAGACTGATTTTAATTTTACCCTCTTTATAGGCAATATTACGGAGAAAAAATTGGCATCTATTTTGTCTTTCTTGGATTTTACACAGAAATGTTGACCGTTGCAGCTGTGGTTGGCTTAGCTTGTTTTATTTATGGCTTATTATCAATGAAAAATAACATAAGCAGGTAAGTGTAACTGAATTGCCCAAATAGAGATCTTATGCTAGCAGAAACTATTATTATCAGTTCCCTGGTATTTTCTTTAGAATGTTTGCTTATGGCAGCAGAAAATTTGATATTTCTGTGACTACTGGTTGTTCACTATGGAAAAGACCCAAATATAGCAGCTGTCTTTCAACTGGTCTTTATGGAGAGTCTATTTTTAATGATTGGCTCTGAAGATTCTGTACCTCAAAGCCTGACTTGACCTGCTATAGGAATTGCTGCTTCATTGCCCCTTCTGCCATATGTGAGAAGCTGTATAAATTATTTTGATAGGAACAGCTTTGGACTTTTACCCAAACATATATCACTTTTAAAATAACTGCTCTTTCCCCTGCAGCCTTGAAATTTGTGATCCTGAAATTGGAGGTCAGATTATCATGTGCCCACTCTGTGATGTAGTGTGTGATTATTGGCGACTAAATACTACATGTTTGGCCTCAAAGGTATGTATGCACTCTGGTATGTTGAAAAGACTTGGAAGTTTCCTCTTTTGTTAGTGCATTTGGTACTAAGCGGGTCTTTGTGATGTTCTTATTTTTACAGTTCTCCCATTTATTTGATAATGAGTCAACAATTTTCTTCGCAATATTCATGGGAATTTGGGGTGAGTACATAGTCCCATTTAAACCAGCTTTCTCTGTGTCATATGTTATATGACTCTTCTATATAATATACATGGATGACATTTCTTATATACTAAAGGTGATTGTAATTCACTTTGCCTTTGCTAGCATCAATACACTGATGGAAGGTGGCCTAAACCTTGGTCCTCAAAGATCTCTATTAAAACTTCTGTTCATTTCTCGAAGAACAGTGTTTTAGTCAGGGTTCTCTTGGGAAACAGAATCAACAGGAGATAACTGTCAATAATATGAGATTTTATAAGAGTCTCTCACGTGACCATGGGGATGCACAAGTCCAGATTTCGCAGGCAGGCTGCAAACCAAGGGCTCTGATGAAAGTCCAATGAAAGGTCATTGATGAGTTTCTGGGAGGAGTTGACTGTCCAAAGACAAACTGGGAAATTCTCCCCGAATATTGAAATCACTTCCCCTTTTAAGGTATTCAACTGATTGGATAAAAGCATCACCCATTTCTGACGGCAATCTCTCTGATTAATGCAGATGTAATCAGCCATCCACCCAGTAAACCTACTGGTGACCAAAGTCCATAAAAGTTATTGTATTACAATTAGCCCAGAGCTTGCTGGACCAAACACCTGGACACAATTACCTGGCAGAGTTGACACATTAGCCTAACCATCACAAACAGTATAATTTTTGAAGTTTCAAATGTTTTTAGCTCACACTGCCTCCCAGTTGCATGGTAAAAACAGGCTCAATAAGTACTTAATTCAGGAGAGACCAAATATAAGTTTTTCTGGAAGATATAGAGTTATGTATATAATTTGGAATAAAGATCAGAAACAATTGAGGGCTAATAGATCATGTTTTTTGAGTCTAGATTCCTTGTGTTTAGTTTTAGTTCTAGCTTCCAGCTCCATTTATTAATATTCTTTCAAATAAAGTGGAATTTCCCTTAATTTTGGAAATGCTCCAGTACTTCACCTTTTTCGTTTCAAATAAGAAGTAGAAGTGTCATGAATTCTTTCCTATCATCAGTGAGGAAAATATTTTCTATAAGAGTAACTCAGCAAGGGGAGGCCTAAAAACTTGTTTAAAAATATATCCCAAATCCCAATATAGTCCTTATCTTTCTACTTAAAAAAAAAATCTCTAACAAGCACTGTCAAAACTTGGCAAGGATAGCCTTATTCAGGCCAAAAACATGCCAAAATTTATGGGTTGTGTTCAAAGCAGAGAGATTTATGGGTTTTTGACACTTCTGCTTGGCTTCTACGATTTGAAGGGAGCAACATAGCTAATGTTATGGAGCAAAAATTGTAAATTCAAAGAGAGCAGAGAATAAAGAAAATACTAAGAATTCACCAGCACCACCAAATTTGATAAATTGGTTTGTAGACATCTCTTCATTATCAGGCTGACAAATCCTGACTCTGTCATTACTTAAAAAAAAAATGTGAATGATAGGTGCACAAATTATAATAAATAGGGTATTTTTCATTTATTTCCGTTGAGAGAGATTGTGCACCACAACCAGTCTTATATTTCATAGCAAATAAAGGCGCAACCATATGTGAAACATCCAGCAACACTATAAAATAAACATTTTGAAGTGTGCTGCCATCATGTAATTGCTTCAGAAAAGTTTGTGGTAGCAGTGAATTGATTTAGGCTTTGGCTTTTGAATATCTTAGCCAAGTTCTATGAATACAGAACTTCAAGGACATTTGTTTTAGTACAACTTCTGATAAACAATTGAGCTGAGTCAAAGGATGAATTGGCAGAGTGGGTAAGAGGAAAAATTAATTCCAGATTAAAGGAAAAATAGTAGTCCAAGGTTGTCAGGCCTGAAAACAGTAAACACTGTGATATGTGGCGAAAAATAGGAAATGCTTTTCTTTTAACTTGTTGGTTTGTTTATAATGAAAATGCATACCCATCATAAAAAAATATAAGCATTATATAGAAGGGAGAAGAGAAGCTTTAAAAATATCCTGGTATTGAATCAATATTTTGATGATCATTTCTTGGGCTATTTCAGTCTGTATATGTAGCATGAATGTACCTATCATTTTACATAAATAGCATAATATTATACATGATTTTAGAGCCTGCTTTTTTAAAAATTCAACAAACAATGAGTGATGGAACTCTTTTGATATCAATGACTATGAAGGGGAGTATGTGTATGTGTGTGTGTGTCCATGTATATTTATGACTAGAGTATTGCATTTTATGAATTTATCATACTTTAACCAGTTCTCTGTTGATGGATATTTATGTCACTTCCAATGTTTTTACCACTATAAATATCACTGAGGTAAACATGCTTTTATATATATATGTATATATAATTATCTTCTATGAATAAATTCCCAGCTGGTGAATGGCTGGGGAGAATTATATTTACAATTTAAAAGCTTTAATATATATTTCCAAATAGCCCTACAGAAGGGTTGTACCAGGTTATACTCCCATAAACATTCTATGAGTTTTCCACTCTGGCAAAGCCTTGGTATCAGCTTTGTGTGTGTGTGTCATTTACAATTTAATAGATGAGAAATGCTATCTCATTATGGTTTTTATTTGCATTTATTTGATTGCAAGTAAGATTGAACATGTTGCTAATATTTATTGAACATTGGTCTCCAGGCCTGTTGAAGTATTTGGAATTTATAATAATTCATAGATGCTTTTATATAATAAACATTGTAAGCATTTGTCTCATGCACAAATTGTACATATTTTCTCAATTTGGTCATTTGCATTTAATTTGCCCGTAGTTGATAGAAGTTTTAATTTATATGGAACCAGCTTATAAAACTTTCCATTATCACTTTATTTGCTGCATATGTTTCTTTAGGAAAATCTTCCCCACTCCAAAATAATGTAAAATGCTCACCCATGTTTTTTCCAGAAGTTTAATATTTTTTGCATTGTAATCTAATTCAGGAAGTATTTTCTAAGTGTCTACCCTGTAACAGGCACTATTCTAGACAATGAGGATTCAAATATGTACATCCATGGTCCTTGACTTTAAGGCACTTTGATTATACGTCGTGATAACTGTTCAAGAAGCCAATGTCATTACATAAAAATCATGAATTGCATGCTCTTCTAAGATAGTTAGCATGGCTTAAATTCTATAATTCCAGTGCTAGGCATATGGTATGTATTCAGATATCTGTTGGATTCTAACTGCATTCCTTCTTATATGTGAAAAATGTCAAATCCTATTCAGGCACAAGCAATAAGCCCCAATCCAAGGGTCTCTTTTATTTTCAGAAATCCTTTTCAGAGAATGCCTGAATCCCATGATTCCTATAGACCGAAGTAATCACAAAAAATCCATAGGATCCCTAGTAAAAAAAATTTTTTTGAATACCTATATTTTCTCTTTCCTTAAGCACTTTTTTTGCCAACTATTTTCTGCCATCCTTAATTTCTGTCAAATTCCCATCTTGAAAAAATAAATTAAAAATTTTCAAAAAGAAAAACCCCATCTTGGGGAGCAGATGTGGCTCAAGCCACATCTCAAGCCCCTGCTTCTCACATAGAGGGTCCCAGGTTTTGTTCCTGGTGTCTCCTAAAAGCAAAAAAAGCAAACAAGCAAACAAACACAAGAGACAACTCAGGGGAACCAATGTGGCTCAGTGGTTGAACGCTGGCTTCCCACACACAAGGTCCTGGGTTCAGTCCCCAGTCCCATTACCTCAGAAAACAAAGCAAAACAAAACAAAAAACTGTGTCAACCAGTTTTCTTATTTCCATTTCAGAATTTCAAACTTTGTTGTGATTGGTCACTGATTATCATGCAAATCTGTTATTTATTTGGTGATTTGTGAACTGCAGAATTAACAGCAAAGTTTGTATTTTATGCATTTACAGTTGATAAACCATGGTAACTGAAATTTGAGTCATGTTCTTGAGGACATTGGGGTTATTTAATTTGTGGAAGCTGAAATCCATGTATATTGGAACCTTGCAAAGCAGGCTTTATAGTCAATGCTGAAAAATCTTTCATATTTAATATAAGTTCCATATTGATTGCATTAGTATTCAATTCCTAGATATATACCCAACAGAAAGGTATGCATATACCCACCAAAAGACAAGTACAATAATGTTCACAGCAGCAATATTGGTAATAAACCAGAAACAGCTCATATGTCCATCAATCAGAAAATAGATAAATGAAGTTGTGGTTTATTCATAAAAGGAATATTTTAGAGCAACGGGAATAAACATTTAGTACACAAAACACCATGACTGCAATTTACAAAGTTGAGCCAAGAAAAAAAGAGTTTGATACAAAATAATTATGTACTATTTGATACCATTTATGTAAAGTTAAAAGTTAGGCAAAACTAACCTATAATCTTAGAAGCCAGGGTACTGGTTACCTCTATGTCTTAGAAGAGTTATAGGTGGTCTTCTGGAGCACTGGTCACATTCTGTTTCTTGATATGGGTGCTGGTTATATAGGGGTGCTAACTTTTGAAAATTCTTTGAGCTGTACACTTATGTTTTATGCACTTTTCTGTAAATATTTTATTCATAAATTGAAAGTTTATTTAAAAAGTAGAGAAAGATTTGTTGGGGAATGGCTCTTATGTTTTCCTTACATATGCTTCTATGCTTCTTAGATAATATTTCCCTAAGCCTGAGAAAGTCATACAATTGCTTGAATGCTTTCAGCATAAGATCCAACATCTAGGTATGTAGCAAAAAGTTAAGCTTTAAATATGACCTCAAATTATCTGAACGAAGAGGGTAATATGCCTGAAAAAACTTTCTTGCTTAAATTACTGCCTTAAGAAATTAAGTTGAATTTCTATCAGTGAGTTATTTCAAAATATTATTACGGGGAAG
>PVKH010010121.1:0-18446 GCA_004027955.1 Chaetophractus vellerosus | reverse complement strand
CGGGTGGCTGGCTGCGCTCCATTCGCGGGCTACCTGCCCTGCCCGTGGCGGCTTTTGCCCTGTCCATGGCAGTTTTTTGCCCTGCCCACGGCGGCTCTGGCCCGCCCATGGCGGCTTGCCATTCTCAAGGCGGTCTGCCCTCTAGGAGAGGTCCCCGGGAACCGAACCCAGGGCCTCCCATGTGGTATGCCGGTGCCCTATCCACTGGGCTATCCAGCCGGCCCCAAAAGTATTTTCAACAGCTTAAAAAAAGTGTAACAAAGAAGATCTACCATTAATGCTCTGAATTTTTTCCCATTTTAAAACAATGTCTTTTACTTTTAGTTAATATAAAACATTCTAATTACAGACAATTTAGAAAAATTTTCCTTTTATTTCTTAGTCTCCTTTGTTAGTTCATCACCCTCTTCCTAGCTTTTAAATGTAGATTTAAGATGCTATCATAGGCCATTCTTATCCATAGCTTCTCTGCAATCTTTTTATTTTTATTTTTTTGCTTTTTTTTTTAAATTAGAGAAGTTGTGAGTTTATTTAACAATCATGCATACCATACAGGATTCCAATACATCATCCCACCACCAACACCTTGCATTGTTGTGGAACATTTGCTACAAATAATTAAAGGATATCTTCATATAGTACTGCTAACTACAGTCCATAGCTTACATTAGGTGTATTTTTCCCACAAACCAACCTATTATTAACACCATGTTTTGGTATTGTATATTTATTATAGTTCATGAGAGAGGTTCTCATATTTGTACTGTTAACCACAGTCCATCATCCACCATGGGGTTCACTGTATTATATGGTCCCATGCTTTGTATAGTCCATCCAAGGTGTACAATCAATGATGCCCAGTTTCAGTTTTTCTGTCATCACCTCAGTCAACTTTAGAATGTTTTCATTTCTCCAAAAGGAAAAAAATCCCATATCAACATACATTCAGCATCAGCTCCCATTCTCAACCATATTCTATATCCTAGTTATCTATACTCTAGAGTTTAACTCCATGAGTTTACTCATCATGTTAAGTTCATATAAGCGAAACCATACAATATTTGTCCTTTTGTGCCTGGCTTATTTCACTCAGCATAATGTCCTCAAGGTTCAGCCAAGTTGCTATATGTGTCCCAATTTCATTTCTTCTACCACAGCATTGTATTCCACTGTGTGTGTGTATCACATTTTGTTTATCCATTCATTTGTTAATGGACACTTGGGTTGTTTCCTTCTTTTGGCAATTGTGAATAATGCTGCTATGTGTCTGTTTCCATCACTGTTTTCAGTTCTTCTGGGTATATTCCTAGTAGAGGGATTGCTGAATCATACAACAGTTCTCTATTTAGCTTCCTGAGGGACCGCCAAACCATCTTCCACAGAGGCTGTACCATTCTACATTCCTACTAACCGTGAGGGAGTGTTCCTTTTTCTCCACATTGTCTCCAGCACCTGCAGTTTTCTGTTGTTGTTTTTTTTAATAATGGCTATTCTGTAAGGCAAAAAATGATATCTCATTATAGTTGTGAGCAATCTATATTTTTAATCTCCATGTTTCCTCTGGGCTACAGACTCATATGTCCTATGCTAATGTGACATCTCCACTTACAGACCTGACTTATGTCCAGAAATAAATTCATTGTCAGTCTTCCAAACGTGTCCCATGTCCATTGTTTCCTATCCTAGTGAGCTATCTACCTGTCCAATCCAGAAACAGACATCATCATGGACTCTTTCCCCGTCCCTATAACCATGTTCAAATTCTATCACTTCTACCAATCAAATACCTTTTGTGTCCATCTATTTCTCTCCACATCCATTGATATTTTCTTAAGCTGCATTATAATTATCTCTCACCTAGAATACTGCTCCAGTCCCCTGACTGGTCTCCTTCCATCATTATTATTTCCCTTCTATCATGTTCCACATTGCAGCCAGACTAACCTTAGAAAAATACACATTATTCCTCTTCTTAGAAGCCTTCAATGACTTACTGGTGATATCACAGTAAAGATGAAAAAGCAGACCTATAAGGCCCCACAGAAAATCTACCTTTTTCCCCTGCCTTCTTTCTTACCACTATTTCTTTTACTCTCTCTTTCCATTTATGCTAGACTTTTATCAAATCTTCTCAGTGTATATATTTTCTTCTGCCCTGTAGCCTTCACATGTACCGTTCCCTCTGTCTTGAATACTTGTTCTCCTGACTATTTGCCTATCTACAACACTTAGTCAGAGTTGTCCTAAACTCTGAAAGCAAGGTCAGTTCTCCTTGTTTTACATTTTATAGCTCTTTGTACCTCTCCTTAATGGCACCTTAACATAATTGTAATTTGATAATTAATTGTATACTTAGTTATGTCTTTCTCTAACTAGATGGTAAGCTCCATGAGGAAGAACCCTGTGTCTATCTTTTTCCTTGTTAGTGCCGATGATTAGCACAGTGCCTTGAATAAAGTAGGTACCAGTATTTTTTGGCTGAAAGAATCTTTGAAAGCATTGCTGGTGCAATCCTGCCTTCACACAGAGGAAAAGGCTATCCAAAACCAAGTCCAAGATTGTGTAATATATTCAAACCTGATCTTGACCAAGTCAGGAGTCGAGAGTCCGATTTAGGAAAGGTAGTGGGGATCAAGGACAATCAGGCAAAGTGTGGCCATTTGCATCATAGAATGGTTTCGGCAACTCTGGAAGTTTAGTTTAAAATCTAGGAGGGTGACAGAGTAATGAAGCGATATCTATCCCTAGAAGGAAAGAACCTCATAGAAAAAAGGTGAAAGAATCAGGGTTACCATCTGTGGGACTGGCTGGGCTCCATTGCCCAAATGTAAAATGGATGCCATGAGAGATTGTGCAGAAAGGAGACACCAAGACAAAGGACAAAGGAAGAATGCAAGGCTGGCCCCATATAGTACAAAGCTAAGGAGAATATAGCTTTCAGTCCATGTAAAGTACTTAGGACTCTGTTCATCCCTACTATATGGCTTTTGGGTGTAGCCAATGGAGTATTCTCAGAATCACTCCACCACCTAATGATGTACCACTGGACTTGGGTCACATTTACCCAAAGACCCGGCTAGAATGAAATTTGTAAGTAGCAGATTTTATTGTAGCATGTCCTACTGGGTTCAGGACAGGTAGGAACTCCCCTGGACCCATTTTTAGCAAGGTTAGTGTCTATAGTAAGGAGAAAGGAAGTTGTAGGACCTAAAATTTTTATAAATTCAATTAATCAACAAATATTTACTGAGTACCTCCTAAGCGACAGGTACTAGTGATTCAGTGGTAGTCTAGACAGAAATTAAATAAATATATGATTCCAGATAACTGAAAAATATGATGTCAAATTTTATAAAGGTTAATTTTACTTATAACAATGATACCTGCCATATCTGTCTTATGCTGTGCCTGTGTTCTGACCAGGATTTATGGATGCAAAAAGTGACTTGTGGAAGAGGAAGAAGAGAGAATAACAAGCTCTAAAATGTGCATGTTCATGGCTATGATAATTATCTCTGAATAGTTAATACCAGAAGAGAAATTTTGGAGAAACATCTGTTCATGGCCTGCCATATAGAAACCTCAATTGCAGGAATAAGGAAATAGGTTTCACTCAAAATACTAATAGAGTAGCTGCCTGTAACGTTGTATTAAGAATGATTCTTAGCTGTTTCTAGGCTCTAGGTGTAGAATGCCATGATTGAAATGTCTGAAATGGGCCTAGGGTATAATTATGGAAGCAGTCATGTCACAATTTCTCCTCCTTGCTCTATGTAGTAGTGAAACTTAGCCCCCACCCCTGACTTTTTGAAATCCATCCATTCTTTTATTCATTCATTCAACAAATATTTATTGTCTTTAGTATATGCATGGTACTGTGCAATGCAATGGTGATACAAAGATAAAGACACAGTCCTTGCATTTAAAGCCAAGTAAAACAAAATGACAATGTTATTGCATTTTTAAACGGATTACCATGTTTTTATGCATTAACAATATTGTGAAGTGCTGCATTTTCTTTTTCCTATCAAATCCTAGTAAGAAAAATCTGCCTCATTGAAATAATTACTGAATGTTGGCTGAAAACTGTCATTCCCAACTCATTTGGTGTTCAAGATTAAATGTCTTCCCTCTGAAGGGAGGGAGAGGGAAGAATAGGTGTAATATGGGGGGATTTGGGGGACATTGGAACTGTCCTGCATGACTTTGCAATGACGGACACAGGCCATTTTGTCATTTTGTCAAAACCTACAAAATTGTGTGGGGCAAAGTGTAAACTATAATGCAAACTATAGTCCATGATTAGCAGCAGAGCTTCAATATATGTCCATCAATAGTAACAAATGTACCACACTAATGAAGGATGTTGTTAATGTGGGAAAGTGTTGGAGGGGAAGAGGGTGGAGCATACGGGAATCCTCTATATTTTTTATGTAACATTTATGTAATCTAAAGCTTCTTTAAAAGTAAAAAGGAAAAAAGGAAAAAAACCTAAAAAAAAAATATGAAAAGTCTTTCAAAATTGACAAATCATAGTGAATTGTCATTCAATAGAGAACATTCCTTCTAAGGATATGGGCTATACTGAACTAGGGATATGCACTACACTGAACTGTTTTTGGTCACATATTCTAAATACATGGTGACAACAACAGCAACAAAAGATATAATTATGGTATGGCAAGTGTTCTAGAATAAAGATGGGAAAATATGCCCTATTAAGAGTGTATCTGGGGGCCAGCTGTAGCCCAGTTGGTAGGGCGCTGGTTTACCACATAAGAGGCCCCCGGGTTTGGTTCTCGGGGCCTCCTTGAGTGGGCAGACCTCCTTAAGAAGGCAAGCCACCACGGGCAGGGCAAAGTCGCCGTCGGCAGGGCAAAGCCATCATGGGCAGGGCAAGCCCCCGCGAGCAGGCAGGCCGCCACGCGGTGAGCTGACTCGGCGGGTTCCCGCAAGGGGGGGAGGTCAAGCAGAAACAGAAGTACGCAACAATGAACACAGCAAGAACAAGCAGAAAGGGGGGGATATGTAATAAATTAAAAATAAATCTTAAAAAAAATAACAAAACAGACTTATAAAACAAAACAAAACAAACAAACAAAATAGAGTGTGTCTGGCCATAAAATAATGACTTTTCTCCATTTCTTTTTCTTTATTTTCCTCCCTGTCCCCACATTGCCATTCCACCAAGTCATACCAGAATTTCCTTGTTTATCATTGAGAAGAGTGTTTCTGTTTCTTGTATATAGTGTTTGGACACTGTTACAAGTCAATGACTGATAAAGAAAAAAAATTCACTTTCCCTTCTTTTGTTAATTTTTTTTAATTTTTAAATTTTTTATTTATTACATATTCCCCCCCTTTCTGCCTTTTCTTGCTGTGTTCATTGTTGTGTTCTTCTGTGTCTGTTTGTCTCCCCCCGCTGCGGTGACCCTCTGAGTCAGCTCACCGTGTGGCAGCCTGCCTATTCCCGGCAGCTCGCCCTGCTTGCGGGGGCTTGCCCTGCTCTCAGGGGCTTGCCCTGCCCGTGGCGGCTTGCCGTCTCAAGGCAGTCTGCCCACTCGAGGAGGCCCCAGGAACCGAACCCGGGGCCTCCTATGTGGTAAACCGGTGCCCTACCAATTGGGCTACAGCCGGCTCCCTCACTCTCCCTTCTTGTGGCTATTTTGATCCTCTCCATTCCTCCAATAAATCAGATACTTGTAATTCTTGCTCATTGCCCATTGCCTAGGCCATATAGTATGGCTATCATTTTACATCTGATCTTTAGTGAGGAAAACATAATTCAACATTCTACAAAGAAAGATGAGTCTGTGTGAGGGGTATTTAGGCTAAGCTGAGTTTTTAATTTTTTTTTTTTAGTTAGAGAAGTAGTTTTACAGAAATTTCGTGCATGAAATACAGGGCTCTCGTATGCCACCCTATTATTAACTGCTTGCACTAGTGTGGTATATTTGTTACAATTGATGAAAATACTTTTTATAATTGTATTATTAACTATAGTTCATGGTTTAACTTAGGGTTCACTGTGTTGTACAATTCCATCTATTTTTAAAAAAATTATTCTGCTAACAAATATATAACCTAACATTTCCTCTTTTAGCCACATTCAAATATATAATCCAGCGCTGTTAATTATGTTTCCAATGTTGTACTATCATCACTACCACCCATTACCAAAATTTTTCCATCATCCCAAATAGAATCTCTGTACATTTGAGCATTAACTCCCTATTCCCCACCCCCACCCTGTCCCCTGGTAATCTATATTCCAGATTCTGACTCTATGACATTGCTTATTCTAATTATTACATATCAGTGAGATCACATAATATTTGTCCTTTTGTGTCTGGCTTATTTCACTCAGCATGATTTCTTCAAGGTTCATCCATGTGTTAGAACTTCATTCCTTTTTATGGCTAAATGATATTCCATTTATGTCTATATCATATTTTATTTATCCATTCATTGATTGATGGACAGTTGGGTTGCTTCAGTCTTTTGGCAATTGTGCATAATACTGCCATGAACATCAGAGTGAAAATAACTGTTTGAGCCCCTGCTCTCAATTCCTTGGCATATATACCTAGAAGTGGGATTTCCAGGTCATATAGTGATTCTATACTTAACTTTCTGAGAAACTGCAAAATTGTCTTCCACAGTAGCTGCATCATTTTATATTCCCACAATAATGAATAAATGTTCCCATTTCTCCATATTCTCTTCACACTTATTTTCTTTCTTTGTTTCTTTTTTATTAATAGCAGCCATTTGGGCATGCAATGGTATCTCATTGTGATTTTGATTTGCATTTCCTTAAAGACAAATGATGTTAAGCATCTTTTCACATGCTTTTAGCCATTTGTATGTCCTCTTTGGAGAAATGTCTACTCCAGTTTTTTTACCCATTTTTTAAATTGGGTTGTTTGTCTTTTTACTGTTGAGATGTAGAATTCCTTTAAATATTCTAGATATGAAACTTTATCAGATATGTGGTTTCAAATATTTTCTCCCATTGTGTCAGTTGTTATTTGCTTTCATGATAAAGTCCTTTGATGCACAAACATTTTTAGTCTTGATGAAGTCCCACTTATCTATTTTTTTCTTTTGTTGCTTATGCTTTGGGTGTGAAGTCTAAGAAACGATTCCCCCATACAAGGTCCTGAAGGTGCTTCCCCACATTTTCTTCAAGGAGTTTTATAGTTCTGGCTCTTATATTTAGGTCTTAGATCCATTTTGAATTGATTTTTGAATAAAGTGTGAGCTATATACATTTTGCAATTGGAGATCCAATTTTCTCAGCACAATTTGTTGAAGAGACTATTCTTTCCCAATTGAGTAGACTAAAAGAAACGTGTTGACCATAAATGTGAGGATTGATTTTTGAACATACAATTCAATTCCATTGATCTATATGTCTGCCTTTGTGCCAATATGATGTTGTTTTTTGTTATTGTGGCTTTGTAATAAATTTTAAGATTAGGAAGTGTGAGTCTTCCAACTTTGTTCTTCTTTATCAAGGTGATTTTGACTATTTGGGGGCCCTTACCCTTCCATATAAATTTTGTTTGGCCTTTCCAATTTTGAAAAGAAGGTTGTGGAATTTTTATTGGGATTGTGTTGAAGCTGTAAATTACTTTGGGTAAAATTAACATATTAATTAAATTTAGCCTTATAATCAATGAACATGGAATGTCCTTCCATTTATCTAGATCTTCTTTGATTTCTTTTAGAAATGCTTTGTAGTTTTCTGTGTACAAGTCCTTTACATCGTTGGTTAGCTTTATTCCTAGACATCACTTGAAGGTAAGGAAATTGACCAGTATCTTTATACCAGGCAGATTTGAGTAACCCATTTTATGGCCCTATTTAGCTGCCAGGCCTCTCTTACTGCCTCACCACACTTTAAACCCCCTTCTTCTTCAACTCTCTAAATGTGGTTAAGCTAAGGTAGTAGAATGAGTTAGGATTCCTGAATATCATTTATCATTTGCTCTCCAGGCCCATGGATCTGGGTAAAATTCTGACACTGAAAATGTTTCTAGCATTCAAAGATGGCATACATTATGCCAAAGGTTCAGTTTGTATCTCTGGAGCTAACTTCTGTACTCAGTAATTTGATCATTGCACTTCGCCCTTTCTTTCCCATGACTTATATTGGTAATACTGCTATACACTTTCATCTACCTGAAGATATATGATAAAATTGCCATTCTTACTGAACCACAGATGTTCAAGGGCAGAGATAGGGTCTGACTATTTCTTTATGGCTCTAGGGTCATGCACACTGTTAGCATATACTAGGTACCCAAGAAGCTTTGGTTGGATTAATGAAAACAATACAAATTGATTTTAATTAAAAATTGTAAATAAATACAGCACAGCATCATTTCTTCAACCCCACCAAGATACTGTATACAGTCACAAAATCAAGTATGCCAGCATTCCATGAAATGCTTAGAAGAATCTTTTTTGATTTGTGAAAAATCTTCAGGTGTTAGGTTCTGCCATCCTTTCTATCTCTACCTCTTCTTTTCTCACCTCAGAACCCACACACCATTTTGACATATTAGAGCAACTGCTACAGTAAGAGATTTCACTTTCCTGATTCAATGGACAGTGCTGATTCTGGACAAAGATGAGATGCTAAAGGCATGGATTTATTTAGGAAGACATTGCTTGAGTGATGCCACATGGGTCTTCTTTTCTTTATTTAACAAATGTTTGGTCTTTTTCTGAGCTCAGAGACAGTGATTTTTTAAAAAAAATAATTACAAATATAAAGAGGCAATAATTGGAAAACGTGTTGTTAAACATGACCTGCCTTATAATGAGGCATAACATGCAGTTAATTGCACAAAGAATTCCGAGATGGCAGAATTACTTCAAAATCTCTCCTTTCTCTACCTCCCTTTGTCTGCCATCCATAAACTAGATGCTACAATATATGCAAGGAATCTGTGCTTATATTTCTCTCCTTTGGAACATCTTTTAAAATGTAGTTAGTACAAATATGAGTAATTTACCCAATGTCATTCAAAAATGGGTGGCCTATTACACTAATTTACCCTACAGTGTTAAAGACATCTGGTAGGAGAAGATTTAAAACTAGAACACACCATATCTGAATATCTGGAACAGGAATAGGTTCATTGAGGAGAACATTGAAAGGAAGGAACAGGTGAAGAAAAGTGATTTAAGGAATCCCGGAAATTTTAAGTGGGGGGTGATTTTCATCAAAGAGGCAAAGGCTCCTGTGTAGCCAAGTGGGTGTTCTCTGAAACAGCTTTGGGCCAAAGCTGCCTATGATATGATTCTTCTAGGGAGACTCCTGCCCTACATAAATATCAATGAACTTCTAGTATTGTATTTTTGGAAGGGACACCATTGGGTACTTTTTGAGGTGCCCATGTTTGCTTCATACTTCAAGCCATTTCATGACTCATGTGATTTTTAAAATAATCTCTTCTGAATCAATCACCTCTTATTTTCATACACCTATTTTATTTTCATGTAGTACCATCTTTCAGAGTTCCTGTGTTCTACAAAGAAATATTCATCAAATACCAAATATTCACCAAATACCTATTATGTGATAGATTGTGTGGTGAGCATTTCAAATATCATCTCATTTACTCCTCACAACCACCCTGTGATAGAGCTCCATCCCATTTTACAGATGAGGAAACAGTCAAAATATCTCAGTAACTTTCTCAAGGCCACATAGGAGTGAGAGCCAGTTTTGGGTCAGGTTTCTTTGACTCCGTTGTGCTATTGAGAAAGCAGAAGTTTTTCTTGTCTGTCTGAAATGTATTTCTTTCAGACTATGAGTTTTCAAACTTCCTATACTCCATAAATCATACATTGTTTCTAATTGCTGAAATGTGGTGTTCAACTTGCTCTATCCCATAACCATTCTACAACTTTATGATTTTATAGGCTTTAGTCATCTTTTTCTTTAATTAAAAATTTTATTTTTTATATCAATGTTACAAGATACTCAGTTAACACAAGATAATAACTACAGTAACAATAAATCTGCCTTGGTCAGTGGTTATACTCTCTCGCCGTCATCCCCCTGCCCCCGGCCCCCACCTCATTCCTCGATCTTGGGGGATTTGGGACAATGTCTGCTCTGATTGCTTCAAGCTGAGAAGGGATGTAGCTATTATGGGGCAGAGGAATGGACTTGTTTTGCTCAATCTTGAGGGATTTGGGATGATGTCTGCTCTGACTGCTTCAGGCTGAGAAGGAATGTAGCTATGATGGGGCAGTGGAATGGAATTGTTTTGCTTGCAGTTGAAGATACTTCTTGCTTTTGGCTGGTGGTAGGGGAGGCAGCAGTGCTGATCCATTACCATTGTTTTGTTAGTTGTTCAGAGCAAGCCCAAAGAACTGGATAGTAAGAGTTGGCCACAAATCTGGGTTTCAGGGGTCAACTACCATATTAAAAATCAAAAGACTATAAGTCTCTTAGAAATATACTTAACAGGTAAATTGAAAATGATAGGTATAGGTTCAGATAAAAGGAGTAGAAGAATCATGATTAGGGAATTTATAAATGAGTATAACTATATTATATTGGTGAAATAGATTTTCATATATTTTCAGATGGGGCCCACTGAGGGGGTGCTGATTTCATGAGTCCATGGGGCTTGGGCTTTAGTCATATTTATTATTACCTTTTTTCTCTGCAGGTGAAGCACCTCATGTATGGACCTCATTCCCTGAGTCTGTTGTCTTTCTATGGACCTTCTCTAACTCTACTACATTTTTCTTTAAGTTGTGTCTACTAGCACTGCAAAGCAGATTATAGATACATAGGAGAACAATTTCTCTTTTGTTTCCGCTATCCAACCATGATGCTCAGAATACTGGGACCTTTTTGGCCTCAGCAGCAATTCTTATTTGAAGGACATAGAAAGTTACAGGAGAACTTAGCAGCTTCAAGTCCATCTCGGATCTTAGGTGCTAGAGCTTTTATTTCTACCAGGGCATCCAGGTGGGGAACAATCAGGATCTTTTATATGGCTGCTGTGCCTCTATTTGTCCCCTCTTCCTGTTTGTCCAGCCCCAGCTCAAATCACTCAGCCTTTCACTGTGTTCCAGCCACACTGGCATTCTTTCAGTTGCTTGTAGCTGCCAAACCCCTTTCTATCATAGGCTCTTTGCCCATTTTGTGTCCATTGCCTGAGACTACCAACTACCATGCCATCTCTCTTACTTAACCTTTAAATTTCAGGTTAAAATATTATCCTCACACCTTGAACTTCTCCTTCACAGAACCTAACATATCACATTTGCAAGTAAATAATTATTAGTGTACTTATCTACTTAACTTATAAGCATCCCTGATACAAACAACTCCATGAGGGCAGGGATTACCTTGTTCGCCTCTATAGCCTCAGTTCTTTACATAGTATTTCATACCCAATAGAAGGCCAAGAAATGCCTGCTAAATGAATGAGTAAATTGAGGAAGGAAGCAAAATAGACAGAACAATAGAGACAGAAAATAGTTCAGTGGCTTCCTAAGGCTGGAGGTGGGGGCTTGTGAGGAAATGGGGAATGACTGCTAATGGGTATGAAGTTCCTTTTTGGGGTGATGAAATGTTCTAAATTTGATTATGTTGATGGTTGCACAGCTCTGTGAATATACTAAAATCATTAAATTGTCTTCTTTAAGAGGAGTGGATTGTGTGATATGTGAATCATATCTAAATAAAGACATTATTTTAAAAATTGAGGAAAGAAGGAATACATGAGCCTATGTACAGAATTGTTCTCACACCCTGGCTCCAGTTCTTGCCCTAAGTAAGGAGTTTATAACCAGCCTCTTTTTCAGATGAGCTAGGCTTGGCATCAAATCTGTCTTAGGTATGCAGCTTATAGGGTCTCAATTGCAGGGGTCCTTGAGGACAGTAAAAATCAGGACAGGATTGGAAATGAAGCCAGCTGTAGAGGCTGACTTTAGAAGGGCAGCTTCCCAGTCTATTACAGTATAATGGGCATACCAAACTCAGGCATAGTTTGGGTAGGCATCAGCAACAAGAGGAGGTCCAATTTGGCAGGTAGGGCACAACATGGTAGGTTCCACACATCAGGAGATGTTGGAAATTCAAATAAATGGCAACATCCTGGCTCTGGGCATTCTTTCTATTCACAGATGTATCCAGGCCATGGAGTTGGAGTTCTGAGAACAGGAGCCAGTCTTCAGGGCTGGCAGCAGTAAGGCAGGACCTCAAGACCAAAGCCAAGCAGGCAGGTTCAGGAAAGGAAAATGGAGTGCTGGGTGAAGGAACTAAGTAAGAAGCCCACACTGATAGAGCCAGAATAGTGGGTAAGAGCAAGCAGCTAACATGAGAGGTAGAGCAATTCAAAGGTTAAATGAACGCCATCTATGACATCCGAACCCAGAAAGTGGACAGAAAGACTAATTCCAGAAGTTTGGATAATACTGAAGGATGCTCAGTCTTGGGTTTAATTCCTGAATAGTCTACTTACTAGTTATATATTCTGCGTATTAAGAAATGGGTTCTACAGGAAAGATCATGCACTTTCATTTCAATCCCTAATTCTTTTTAAATTTAAAATTACTTTTTACTAATATAAAAGCAGTTATATGTGTGATATAGAAAGTTATTAAATGCATAGAAGCAAATAAGTAAATTCATAAGAGATAAGCAAATCAGCATAGTCCAGTCACCTAGAGATACAACGCTTATCATTTTTACTTCCAGGTTGGTATCTCATTTGCCAGAATGAGATTCTGTTTTACACATCTTTTGTTGCCTCCTTTTTTCAGTTAACAATCTTCACCTTTCCAATTCAGTAAATGTTACTTATCTAATATATATTTTTAAAATATTCTGATCTCTCCAGTTATCACCAAACTGTCTTTATAACTGTTCTGTGCAAACCAGGACCAAATCCAGGTCCAGATCTTTTTTTCTGGTGATTATGTCTCTTACATCTGTTCTAATTACACAGTCCTTTTTAACCCTGACACTGACCTGTAGTCCTCCCTGTTGCCTCACAGAATACCTCACTTTCTGAATTTGTTTGGTTTCTTTCCAGGGGTGCCATTTGGCCTGTTTCTTTATTTGTACAACCTATAAAGTGTAGGTTAGGTTAAATCTAAATGATTGGTGGATTCCTATTCAAAATATTAGGGCCAGAATATGTCCTACATGATGTTGTATATACTCCATTGCATCAGGAAGAACATTGACTCACCAGTCCTGGTTCTTTTGAATGATTCCAGGTTGACACAGTAAAACCATGATTCACTCCAATTTCTATCCTAATTCATCTACTTCCACCTTCTACTCCCTTTTCCACCCTCATCGCCAGCCAATCTCATCCCTTTAAGTAAGTACTTTCTAAGTATGTAAGATAATAGGGAGTATAGAGTGATCAGAGGTACAGTACTAGGACTGGGAACTGCAAGTCCATTGGCTCCCTGTCTGAAATTTCATACTGATTTCAATGCACTAGGTACAAGTAGGCAGGAAACATATCTGGAGGCTTATCTCACTGTCATTTCGATTACAGTCTTCCCAGCTGTTGTCAGGGTCAAAATAATTTGAGTTTGATGTCTGTACATACCACAAGGCAGTCTGCAGAAGATATGAATATTCTCACAAACAGCTTTTGGAAAAGTTATAAGCTTGTGCAGAAAGCTGACTCAACCCTCTTGTAAATTGAAAACACCAAAAAAGAAAGAAAAGGCAAAAAAGAACTCTTTTATTTTCCATTCATCTTGAAAAATCTGGATGCAGGAATTAACCCAGGGGTTCTTCACAAGGGGTCCAGGAGCTTGAATTGAAATTCAAAAAAAATATTATTCCTGTGGGGACGTGTTGGTGAGACATATTTATGAAATAATATATAGTATAGTGTGGACTTAGTAAGGGGTCCATGGTTTTCACCTGACTGGCAAAGGGGTCCATGGAACAAAAAAGGTTAAGAACCCCTGAGTTAAACTATATTGTATGGCATTCAACCTGGGAAATAGGAGACCTGTACCTAGGTTCTGCTTTGTTTGCTTTGTTTTGTTTTTTAACCAATATCCTGCCATGAGACGCTGTAACCTTGGACAAGTATTTTCAACACTCTATGTTTCAGTTTTCCCCATGTTTAAAATGGAGGACAATGATATTTATTATGTATGGTTGTTGTGAGGATTCAACTGCATCTGTGAAGCACCTATGTTATAGTGAGTACCCAGTACATTCCAATTCCTTTCTCCTTCAACTGCTGGGGCTGAGATTATTGATATTCATTGCCCTGTGTAGGACAGATTCAGGATATTCCTGGGTCTACAGGTACATTTCATCTGTATAT
Organism: Chaetophractus vellerosus; assembly: GCA_004027955.1. Lineage (NCBI taxonomy): Eukaryota > Metazoa > Chordata > Mammalia > Cingulata > Chlamyphoridae > Chaetophractus > Chaetophractus vellerosus. The sequence goes on along the minus strand of PVKH010010121.1, from coordinate 4,101 downwards.
ATAACTGGGAGAGCTGGCGGAGATAGGATTTGGGTGTTTGAAGCGTAGGTTAACCACTGTTATTCAATTAGCTAGAATTTGATTAGAAGTGTATAGTACACTGGTAGGCCTTTTACAAAAACTTTTATGCCATGTACCTTTATAATGTGACTACAAACCTCAAAATTTATATATATGATATTAAAGGCAAGTCCTGTCCTTTAGAATTCAGGAACAGGAAGGGGGCAGTTAATAGTATATCTTGACGTTGTATTCTAACTTGCAGACACCAGACCTTGTACATGTATGCGTTATTCTAATAAAATCAGTGAGACGTGGCTATTTTTATGACATTTGGGGGGCTTTATTTGGCTTTTCAAATGGTAAGTTTAAAACCTATATGTCCCTAATAAAAGAACTGGAAAGTCAAATAATGTTTGCCATCCTAATGAACGTGGGCTAACACTGCAATTTTGAAGAGGGGGACAGAAGAGAGCGTCCTGAAAAACTTTTATCAATAATCTTTATTTTTGTGATAAATTTGATACTATTAGAGACTAGTAGTTGTATGGGTTCTGAGTGGGCTCTGTAGCTATGCAGAGCTAAATTTGAATCCCAGATCCCCCATGTGCTAGCAGTATGACTCCAAGCAAAGTTTAGACTCTGTGGTCTACCTTGCCTCTGTGAACCTCAGGTTTTCATTATTAGAAGAGGCTGATTCTTGTAACTTGCACAGACTTGTTGAAGATTAAATGAGAAAATGTAAGTGAACCACAGCACCAGGTGCATAGTAATTGTTCAAAACTTGGTAGCTATTTTAATTACCATTATCTTTCCCAAACACAGTGACCACGCTTTACAAATATTTGCTTTTCCTGGGATCTTTATTCCAAGTCTGACTCTTGATGATTTGCTCTTATTAATTAGACTGGTAAGAAACATCAATGCTTAGACCAATAGTGGTATTTTCTGCCCATCAAGTTTATAGAGGGAATTCTTTTCAACAGCTTTCATCCATGGCAAGTTCTTATTGAGTCAGTAAGTATGATAAGGCACAAGAGAGTAGTTGTCCATACAGAGTATTAATGTTTTTGTTTAACGTACGTATGGGATCTTTGAACCTTGAAGTTTTGGGGTGCTTATCATTGTGTTTATGGAGTGTGTCACCATTTAAAAAAATAACTATAATTTTAGAAACTTTGTACCTTCCAAATTGAATAAGTTACATTCATAGCTATCATGTGGAAACTTCTGTTAATACAAAAGGTCACAAGTATAATGTGATTAAGTACAGCTTTGAATTTGAACAACTACTCTGTTCCCTAGTCTACACTGCCAATTCTGCATGTAATTAAAGGTGTTTAATGCATATTAAGCTTTACATGACTAATGTGTCTTCTGAGTTCTAAGCAATAAAGTAAAGTGAAAGTTTAAAAAAGTGCCTATTCCTTGCTGCTGAATTTGTCAAGTCTTCACATATCACCTACGTAGTACAAGGCATGGATGAAATGGAAGAATTAGCAGCTTTATTCAATATCACAAAACTGTTCACCTCCATCTCCTTAATGCAGTTTTTAAAAACTTATTAATATTAAATGCTAACTATCAGCTTCTTTGAGTATTAAGTAATAGTTTAGCCAGTTCGACTGAACATATGTTATTCTGTGTTAAAGTCTAAGAATCTGGATTTTTAAAGCAGAGAAAGGTGGCTGTAGAGGTGCAGAGCCATCTACCCCACCTCCTCAAATAAAGATGTGCCCCTTGTGCTTTTTCCTAGAAGAACCACCAGACTCTCCCTTAAAGGAAGACAGCTTTGGTAAGTCATAGTCTGAGTGTTTAGTGCTAATTTAGTCTAAGGGTCTTCACAACAGTCAAACTACTAAGAAATGTATGATTCCCTCAAAATCTGGGAACACCTAAATATTCAATAGGTAAAGAATAGTTGCTGACTGCAGGCACTTTGGGTCTCTCTTTTGAGTGACTGATTTCTCCTTCCTGAGGGCGTGTCCCTATTTGGAATTATAAAAGAATCCCCCAAGAACATCAGGTAGCTACTGATGCTTTGTTAGCCCAGTTCACCTCTTTGTTTTCCTCCCATTCATCCATCTTGTTTTATGACTGGCACATGAGTATTGTTTAAATCTCTTTCCAATAAAGACCTCCACAGTCAGTCTTCTTGGCTATTTCATGACACTCTGGGTCTTTTACCTAATCTTCTTCCTTGTTGACAGCTGGCTATCTCTTTAGTCAGCCCCAAACAGTAGAGTGTCTACTCACACACCTGGGAGATTGGAAGGAATGCAGAATCTCAGACCCTGCCCCAGACTTACTGAATCAGAATCTCCATTTTCACCAGCTCTTCAGTTGATTCATGTACACATGAAAGTTTGAAAAGCACTGGCTTTAAGAATTGTTCTTCCTTTACACATTCTCATTGCCCCTGAGATATACAAATAAGCATTTTTCTGCAGCGACTCCCAACATTACTTGGCTCCCAAATGCTCAATTAAAGAGATTTTCATTTCCATCCTTTCCTGCCTCTGTTCTCAAAGCCCTTTTCTTGACTCTGTGTACTCTAATGTATACATTTATTGTTTGTCCTTACCCCTTATACAGGATTTTGTAGTTTTCTAAGTTCACATATGATTCTATGAGGTAGAAAGATACGTAATATAATCTTTCATGGATGGTATTTTGTAAATTTCCATTTACTATTTTCTAACCTGAGAGGTTGGGATAAAAATGTGCAAAACATATCAGCATTTTTCCTGACTTGGAAAAAATTAGAAGCCAAGCCTATTCTAGCCGTTAGAAGTTAGTTAGTGACACATTCAGACTCAAAATGTATCATGAATCACAATAATGTTTTATGGATCAGTATGATCTGAGAACATTTTCATTCATAAAGCTGTCTTGTTAATTAGGGTAAAATAATTAGGCCAATGACAACATCGTCATCTTTCTGATTTGTCAAAATCCTCATATTTTAGATAAATTAGCTAATGAGAAATAAGCACCCCACTTCTGATATAACAGCGTATGGAGAAAGGGATCACTGAATGCTGCTTCTGATTGGATGGACAGGAGTTTGAGAAAGGGGAAAAGTCCAAAATAGGATATTGCCTTGAGACATTATGCAACTTCCATTCTCCCATGGAGGTATATTTGGTGGACCTCATTGCTAAATCATGTCCCAAGAGAAACTGTTAGTTTTACATACACTTAAAGTTCATCAGTAGCAGGAAGAAACACTCCTAAATCATAAGGCTAGTACACTCAGGATTAGGGGTGAATGGGTGAATGGGAGTTGCAGGTGGACTGAATGAGTGGACTATTTTTATTTTTGCCTTTTCTTTTTGATCCATTCTTTCACCATTTAAATTTCTTTTCAAGAGCTTCATGTTAAAGAAATCTTATCTGCATTTGACAGTATGGGTGAGCTCAGGATCATTGAAGTAATTGTTGAGGTTAGCCCATAGAAAACTTTCTTCAGCAACCTCATGTTCCAAAGAAGTGAGGCCCAGAGAAGGTTGCATGTGACCACCTCCTTTTCTTTCACAGGGAAGGAGAGTCCCAATCTGGTCAGATTTTTTTGGAGGCCAGTTCTCCATCAGCACTCCCTCCACAAGTACCTTGCTTTTGCAATTGTCCTTTCTCCCTTCTGCACTATCCATCTGGATGTAAACATGTCTTAATATCAGCCACCTGAAATTAACAACAAAACATCCTCCTTTGGCTGCCCCTATCCCATTATACTCCAGCTACATCCCATTTCTCTACTTTCTCTCATGGCAACTCCTTAAAAGCATTGTCTATAGACATTGATTCCACTTTCTTCTCTCCTGTTCTGCTATTAACTCAGGCCAAAGAAGGATCTTTTATCTGCTTCATGACATAGATTTCTATCCAATTTCCAAAGACCATTCTCTTGCTCCTCCAGTACAGAATTCTTTTCCTTACCTTACTCACTCTCAGTTGCATTTAACATTATCTACCACTCCTCTTTTTTTGAAACTTTCTTCTGCTTCCAGGATACTTATACTCTCCTGGTTTTCCTCCTGTATCTCCAATGTCACCTCCTCTGCTCAATCTATAAAATGTAGAGTCTGAATTTTGGAAAGC
>PVKH010010120.1:0-18440 GCA_004027955.1 Chaetophractus vellerosus | reverse complement strand
CCCGCCCACAGCGGCTTGCCTTTCTCAAGGCCGTCTGCCCGCTTGGAGAGGTCCCCGGGAACCGAACCCGGGGCCTCCCATGTGGTACACCGGCGAGCTCTTTATCCACTGAGCTATCTAGCCGGGCCCTCTTTAGTGTCCATATTACCATCAACAGTCTCTTCAAAGTGATCTAGGCCTTTTCCATCAAGCATTTCACAATTCCTCCAAAAATTACATCTTACCCATTTATAAAACCATTCTAACATTTTGGTAATTGCAAAAAGCACAATCCCACTCCTGGTACCAAATTCTGTATAAGTCAGCCAAAGGGGTGCCTTTGTAATATACCAAGAATTGGTTGGTTTTTATAAAGGGTATTTATTTAGGGTAGACACTTACAGTTATCAGGCCACAAAGTATAAGTATGTTCCCTCACCAAAGTCCATTGCCACGTGTTAGAGCAAGACAGCTGCTGATATTTGCCAGGGTTCAAGCTCCTTGTGTTCCTCTCTTCCTGGGGCTGTGTTTCTCTTCAGGCTTAGCACTTCCTCCACAAGGTCAGCTGTAGACTCTCAGGTGAATGATTTACTTCTTTCCAACATCAGAACTGCTTTTCAAAAATCTGCTTCTCAAATCTGCTCCCTCTTGTCTTTTGCCCCTTGCCTTTTATACTTGAGACCACACCCACCAAGGGATGGGGCTCAATGCCCTGTTGATGTGGCCCAGTTAATGCCCTAATCATAACCTAATCATGCCCAGATGAACAGATAAGTTTACAAGCATGATTCAATACAGATTTTTGGAATTCATAATTACATCAAACTGCTACACCTCCTATGATCAAAAATGAAGCACAATGCTTACTTGATCTCTTCAAATTTTGGAGACAACACATCCCTTATTTTAGTGTGCTACTCTAGCCCATTTACTGAGTGACCAGAAAAGCTGCTAGATTTGATTGGGGAACAGAAGAAGAGGAGGTTCTGTTACAGGTCCAGGATGCTGTGTAAGCTGCACTACCACTAGGACCATATGATCCAGTAGAACCAATGGTGCTGGAAGATTCAGTGCAAATAGGGATGCTGTTTGGAGACTTTGGCGGGCCCTTATATGAGAATCACAATGCAGACACTTAGGATTTTAGAACCCTGCCATCCTCTACAGATAACTACTCTCCTTTTGAGGCACAGTTTTTGGCCTGATACTTGGCCTTAGTAGATACTGAACACCTAACCATGCACCGTCAAGTTGCCATGGGATCTGAGTTTCCTATAATGGGCTGGGTATTGTGTGACTCACCAAACCATGTAGTTGGGCATGCACAACAGCACTAAATTTTAAACTGGAATTGGTAAGTATGAAATAGAGCTCAATTGATTCCTGAAGTCACAAGTAAGTTATATGAGGAAGTAGCCCAAATGTTCATGGTCTCCATTCTGCCATGTTACCTTCTCTTTCCCAGCCCAAAGCTTTGGCATCTTGGAGTGTCCTTTACAATCAGTTGACTGAGGAAGAGAAAATTCAGGCTTCATTTACAGATGGCTCTGCACAGTATGCTGTTACTACCAAAAGACACAGCACTCAGCCCCTTGCTGTGATGTCACTGAAGGACAATGGTGAAGGCAAATACTCCCAGTGGGCAGAACTTCAAGCAGACACCTTTTTGGTTCATTTTTCTTGGAAAAAAATGACCAGAGGTGCATTTATACACTGATTAATGGGCTGTTGCCAATGGTTTGGCTGGATGGTCAGGGCCTTGGAAAGAATATGTTTGGAACATGGGTGAAAAAGTGGTCTGGGGAAGAGGTATGTGAATAGATCTTTCTGAGTGGGCAGAAAACATGAAAATATTAATCTCCCATATGAAGGCTTACCAGACAGTGACCTCAATAGAGGAAGATTTTAATAATCAAGTGGATAAAATGACCTGCTCTTTAGCTAATGCTCAGCTTCTTTCCCCAGCCACTCTTATCATTGCCCAATGGTCTCATGAATAAAGTGCCATGGAGGTAGGGATGGAAGTTATGCAATGGCTCAGCAACATGGACTTCCCTCACCAAGGCTGCTTTGGCTACAGCCACTGCTCAGTGCTCCATCTGCCAGCAGCAGAAATACACACACAGCCCCGATATGGCACCATTCCCTGAGATGATCAACCTGCAACCTGGTGGCAGGTTGGTTACATTGGAACACTTTCATCATGTAAGGAGCAGAGATTTTTTTTTAAAATGGAATAGACAGATAGTCCAAGTATGGGTTTATGTTCACTGCATGCAATGCTTCTTCCAAAGCTACCATTCATGGACTTACTGAATGTCTTATCCAGTGCCCTGGCATTCCACACAGCATTGCTTCTGATCAAGGAACCTGTTTCACAGCAAATGATCTGCAGGAAAGGGCATATGCCCATGGAATTCACTGGTCTTACAATGTTCCCCATCATCCTGAAACACCTGGATTGATAGAATTGTGGAATGGCCTTTTGAATATTCAATTATGGTGCCAACTAGATGGCAATGCCTTGCAGGGCTGGGGCAATGTTCTTCAGGAGACTGTATACTTTAATCCACATCCACCCTATAGTGTTTTTTCTCCCCTAGCCAGGATTCATGGGTCCAGGATTCAAGGGGTGGAAATGGGAGTGGCACCACTCACTATTAACCCTAGTGATACACTAGGAAAAGTTTTGCTTCCTGTCCCTGCAACCTTAAGCTCCGCTGGTCTGCAGGGCTTAGTTCCAAAAGGAGGAGTGCTGCCACCAGGAAATACAACAATGATTTCATTGAACTGGAAGTTAAGACTCCTACCTGGCCACTTTGATCTCCTTTTACCTCTGAACCAACATGCAGAGAAAGAAATTTCTCTACTGAATGTGGTGATTGATCCTGACTATGAAGGGGAAATCAGAATGCAACTACATAATGGGGGTAAAGAAGTGTTTGCCTGGAATACAGGAGATCCTCTGTCATCTCATATTACTGCCATGCCCTGTGATTAAAGTCAATGGAAAATTGCAACAACCCAATCCAAGCAAGATTAACAATGGCCCAGAATCTTCAGGAATGAAAGTTTGGGCCATCCTGACAGGTAAAGATCCATGGCCAGCAGAGGTGCTTGCTGCAGTTAATGGGAATATGGCATGGGTAGTGTTGAAAGTAATATTAAATATGAAATTTGATCACGTGACCAGTTCTCAGAAATGAGAACTGTAATGGTCATCAATCTTTCTTCTTTGTTTCATTATGGATATGGTTGTATATGTACAGAAAATGAATGTCTTTGTTTTATTCTCTAACCTTTTCCATTATCATATGACAAGTTGTATTAGTTTCATTTCATAATAGTTAAGGATATCAAGTTTAAAAGTGAATATTACCCAAGCACGTTCACCCTATTTTGTAGTGAATTAATGCATTTCTCCTTGTACAAAGGACAGTAGAATATTGTTAGATGGAAATATAAATATGCATGTCTGTTAGTGTTTTATTTAGAGACTAAGTACAGTGTATGGTGATGTATATGGTTGCCAACTTGTCAAGGGGTGGACTGTGAATGTTAGGCCAATGTGTTAACTTGACCAGGTTATTGTGCCCAGTTGTTTAGCCAAGCAAGCCCCGAGCTAATTGTAATACAAGGACATTTATGGACTTTGGTCAGCAGTAATTTTACTGCATAGATGGCTGATTACATTTACCATCAACCAGAGAGATTGCCATCAACAATGAGTGTTTTATCCAATCAGTTGAACGCTTTAAAAGGGGAAGTGATTTCAGCATTCAAAGAGATTTTCCAAGCTTATCTTTTGACAGTTAATGTCTCCTGGGACTTCAAAGACTTTCATTGGACCTTCATTGGATCCTCTGGTTTGCAGCCTACCTGTGGAATCTGGATTTGTTCATCCCCATGATCATGTGTGAGAATTTTTTAAAAATCTCATACTATTTACCGATATCTCCTATTCATTCTGTTTCCCTAAAGAACCTTGACTATGACTGTTTCATTGCTCAATATGTCTATCCTTGTGCCAATACCACAGTTTTGACAACTGTAGCTTTGTAGTATGCTTTTAATGTAGGTAGCATGATTCCTCCAAATCTGTTTTTATTTTTCGATATGTTTTTCATTGCTTGGGTCCATTTGCCTTACAAATAAATTTCATAATTAGCTTTTCTAAGTCAGTAAATAAGGTGTTTTAATTTTGGGGGATTGCAATAAATTTGTAAATCAATTTGGATAATACAGACATCTTAACATTGTTTAGTCTTCTAATCCATGAAAATGGAATATTCTTCCATTTATTTAAGTCTTCATTGATTTCTTTAACAATGTGTAGTTTTCTGTATACAAGTCTGTACATATTTAACTAAAATTTATTCTTCAATATTGATATTTTTCAGTTGCCATTTTAAATGGAATTTTTCTCTTAATTTCCTCCTCAGATTATTCATTATTGTTATATAAAAATACTACTGAATTTTGCCTGTTGCTCTTGTATCCTGCCACTTTACTGAACTCATTTATCAGCTCTAGAAGCTTCTTGTGGATTTCTCAGGTCTTTCTATATATAGGACCATGTCATCTGCAAATAGAGAGAGTTTTACTTCCTGATTTCCAATTTGGATGCCTTTTATCCTTTTATATCTTTTTGTTTCCTAAGCCCTCAAGCAAGTACTTCTAACACAATGTTAAATAAGAGTGCTGACACTGGGCAGTCTTGCCTTGTTCCAGATTTTAGAGGGAACACCTTTAGCATTTCACCATTTCATATCATGTTAGTTGTGAGTATTTCATATATAACCTTTATCATGTTGAGGAAATTCCCTTTTATTCCTATCATTTTAAATGTTTTTATCAAGAAAGGATGCTGTATTTTGTCAAATACTTTTTCACCAGCAATAGAGAAAATCATGTGATTTGTTTTCTTTCATATGTTAATGTGGTATATTTCATTGATATAATTTTCTTATTTTGAACCATCCTTGCATAGCAGGGATGAAACCCACTTGATCATGGTATTTAAGTCATTTGCTGTGTCACTTAATATTATTATCGTGTATTTTGTTAAGGATTTTAGCATCTAAGTTCATTAGAGAGATTGGTTTGTAGTTTTCTTGTGGTATTTTTATTTGGCTTGGGTATTAGGGTGATGTTGGCATCATGGAATGATTTGGCAATGTTTCCTCCACTTCTAATTTTTGTCAGAGTTTAAGCAGGATTGGTGCTATTTCTTTCCAGAATGAGTGGCTGAATTCACCTGGGAAGCCATCTGTTCCTGGGTTCTTCTTAGTTAGGAAGTTTATGATGACTAATTCAATCTTGCTACTTTTGATTGGTTTCTTTTGTTCATCAATTTTTTCTTTCATCATTGCAGGCTATTTGTGTGTTTCTAGAAATCTGCCCATTTCATCTTGTTATCCATCTTTTTGGCATACAATTTTTCAGTGTCCTTTTATGATATTCTTTATTTCTGTGGATTCAGTAGCAATATGTCCTCCCTCATTTTTTATTTTATGTATTTGCATTTCCAAGCTCTTTTTCTTTGTTATTTAGCTAAGAGTTTGTCAAATTTATTAATCTTCTCAAGAAACCAACTTCTGGTTTTGTTATTTTTTTCTAGTGCTTTTATTTTCTCAATTTCTTTTAACTCTGCTGTAATCTTTGTTATTTCCTTCTTTCTGCTTATGTTGGGATTAGTTTGCTGTTCTATTTCTAGTTCCTCCAGGTGAACAAGTAGGTCTTTGAGTTTAGCTCTTTCTTCTTGTTTTAAATGACATTTAAGGCTGTAAATTTCCCTCTCAACCCTGCTTTTGCTGCATCTCATATGTTTTGATATGTTTTATTCACGTTTTCATTTTTAAGGTAGTTTCTGATTTCTTTTGAAAGTTCCTCCTTGACACACTCAAAGTCTAAAATTTGTTATCTTCCATTCCTTTGTTCCAGTCTGGATCTCTACTGTTTGTTGATTTCCAGCTTCATTCAACTGTGGTCAGAGAAATTACTTTGTGTATTTTTAATATTTCTGAATTGAGAGTTGTTATGTGACCTAGTGTGGTCTATCCTGGAATATGATCTGTCTGTGCTTGAAAAGAATGTATATTCTGCTGTATTTGGGTTTAAAGTTCTGTATATGTACATAAGGTCTTGATCCTCTAACATATTATTCAAGGTCTCTGTTTCTTTATTGACCCTTGGTTGAGACGTTCTGACCAATGGTGATAATTCTGTATTAAATTTCCCTAATATAATTGTAGAGGCATCTATTTCTCCACTTAGTTTTCCCAAAGTTTTCCTCTTGTATTTTGGGGCACCCTGGTTAGATGCATAAATGTATATGATTGTTCTTCTTCTTGATAGATTGTGCCTTTTAATACATAGTGTCCTTCATTGTCTCTAACAATAATTTTGTATTTAAAGTCTTCTTTGTCTGATATTAGTATAGCTTCTTCCACTTTAATTTGTTCCATTTCATGATAAATGTAAAGTTTCACAACAAACAATTGAGGGAAGAGAACAACAAATGCTCCACAATGATTCAAGGTGTTGGTGTTGGGGTCATGTATGGGAATTCTGCATGATATGCATGGTTGTTTTATAAGATCATAACTTCTCTAATAAAAAGCAAAAAAAGTGAAAGAAGGAAAAATAATTTTTAAGAAAACCACAATGAGATACACCTTCAAATCCAAAAGGACGGCTCTAAAAAAATAGATAAACTATTATTGATGAGATAGGACTTATAGCTGGAAACCTGAAGGGGGAAATTATTTATGACCCAATTGTTAGCACGTTAAACCCTCAGTGTACAAGATGACATCATTTTCAAGGAAATGAACTCCCCTTCAGTACTCTTAGCCAATACACTTAATTTGTTCTTATTTAATTGGGCAATTTGTAAACTCACACAAAATTCAAGACCCATAAAATTGTCCTTTCAATGTTTGCTTTCCAGTGTAGAGAAGACTGTTACTCGGCAAAGTTGCAAAAGACTGAAAGAGGCAGCCAGAACAATAGGAAGAATAGTCATCCAGTTAGACAAATAACCAGTCTATCCAAGGCTTTATTCTTTTTTGGGAAAAAGACCTTTATGAGCCTCATTGTCTTTAAGTTCCACAGCAATTTACTGAATGCACCATTGAAATGAAAGAGATTGTGTTTTTCTTAGGTAAGCATGTTTCCACAAATCTATAGACATCCCACTTTAAGCTTCTCTTTGTTACTACCCTGTTCAGACTAGACCACTTGAAACATCTAAGTAGATAGATTTATTTCACCTGCTTAATTGCATATTCTCTAAGAAAAATAAAATGATGCTTATTTTATTTTAATTTTGTTTTTTAGATCCATGGCAGTCACAGGCCCTATTGAAGGAAATTTTTTTCCAATCAAGATGTTTCTGAACAGTTAAATCAGAATACATGAAATTTTTGATGCATCTAGCATTCTATTAAGTATTCAAATTAGTTAATCTATTATCTGATTAACTTTAAGTTTCTTTTAAAATGTCAGTGATCCAGTTATGATCTTGAATATGTGGAAGGTGTATTTGTCATAGACACTATTATTCTCTCAGAAAAAGTTTTCAGAATGAAGCTACATCAGCCCCCTCCACAGCTAAGTCCAGTTACTTCTCCTGTAATAGGCAAAAGTAGAAAAAGAAACTATAGCTGAAATTCCTAATATTGTTTCTCCAAAAATGTCAATAAAACAGTTCCTGAGTAACTAAAGCTGAACCAAAATATCATTACCAACAGCTAACTTCTCTATTTTAATAAAGATTCCTAATACAGTTCACCTTTTAGAACAAAAACAGAAGAATCCCTCATTTATGTGCTGGTGAGGTAATCTTTTTTCTCCCATTTTATGCACAAATTTTAGGCTATGATAAATTATCCTATGCTGTTCCTAATGGTTTAGTAAAGTTTACTTTTCAGGAATAAAGAATTTATAGTTTGCAACATAGGCTTTATTCTGGGGTATGAAAGGGGCTACTCTGATGTTCTTGAATATGTACCTCAAAATAACAAAGACCAATTGGTAGAATGAACAGAAAGAGGAAAATTCTAAGAAGATAATTGAAGCAGGAAATTATCAGTCTTCTTACACTTCCATAGCCAAGAATCAGCATGCCTGAGAAATTTACCCTCATAACAGAATTCTTCCTCATGGGATTCCCTGATGAGTGGTTGCTACAGAAACGCTATGCCACACTCTTCTTCCTCATTTACCTGGCAGCACTCGTAGGGAATCTCCTCACTATCACCCTCACTACCATTGACCAGCATCCCCAAGTTCCCATATATTTCTTCCTGAAGAATTTGTCCTTCATTGATATCTGCTACATCTCTGTCACTGTTCCCAAATCCATCATGAACTTGCTGACAAACAGACATTCCATCTTCTTCCAAGGATGTGCTTCACTGGTATTCCTTTTTCCTTTTATTCCTGGCACAGAATATTCCTTTCTTATAGTGATTCCTATGATCGCTATGCTGCCATCTGCCATCCTCTGCACTATGAGGCCATTATGAATAGATGTTCTTGTGTGCAGATGGTGACAGCATCATGGTTCAGTGGATGTGTCAATGGCTCCATTCATGTAGCAGGTACATTTGCTGTCAGTTTCTGTGGGTCCAACATAGTGCATCAGTTCTTCTGTGATAGTCCATCATTGCTTATACTTACCTGTTATGGAGAAAATAATTTAGACTATGTATTTATTATTGCTATCTCTTGTTTGGCCACCTCACTGTAGTGACCTTGTTCATGTCCTACACATTGCTTGCATACTTATGTTCCACCTCAAAATCCCCATCATCACTGAACCTCTTTATGTCTGTGGTATATTCTCTATTACCTCCCACCCAGAATCCTGTCATTTACAGCCTGAGAAACAGGGACATGAAGGTGGCTTTTGTCAAAATGTTTCTTGGAATAATGGCCTCAAAGATTTAAATGTCTAAAATAATCATGACTCCATTAACTACTATAGCATATCTAATTATTTGTATATACTCATATATTTTTAAATTATTATCTATCTATGATTCCATTCTTGCTGCTACATAGGATTCTGCATTTTTTAATGTTAAATGCATCTGAATTTTTATGAGAATCTTGACAACTTCCAATCCAGTAGTAATTTTCAAAGGGTTGTGTTCATATCAACAGACCATAGGTATGGGGATTATTGTTCAATTCCCATTCATCTTCACCAACACCAATCTCTTTCTTACCTGGGACAATTTTTAGTACTTTCAAAATTAACATTTTATTTAAATTCCTGAGTGTGCTTTTCCCCATTTTATTCTTGCTATAATTAAATGGAAAATGAATATTCTAAATCTGGGATCATTTTCTCTTTCACTTTTTATGTTGTTGAGTTTTTTTTTGTAAGCTATGAGAGCTGAGTTTTACAAAAACATTAGTTCCTTTACTATGGCCTTGGAAATATAACATTCAGAATAGTCTTTGAGATAATTTATGAGCATAATATATTTTTAGCAGAAGTTCACAATCATCCAATAACATAATGACAGTTTTAGGAATCAAATAGCATAGTCGTCATTGCACATTAACTAAGAGTATATTATGATCACATTTCCAGAAATAGGAATATTATGAAAAATACACATTTCTTTCATCCTCAGATTTCATATTTCCATAGTTTAGCCTTTATATAAATAAAATAAATAAATTTAAACAAATTGTTTAATAAATTAAATCTACTTCCAACTTGTTATAAATTAAAATATGATTTTTAAAATTTAAACATCCAAGTTTCAATTTACTTTTCTAACCTTGAATTTTACTTTTTCTCAGTTTAAATTTATTTCTAACTTCCTTCTAAATTTTGGTGTATTTTCATGGAAATCAATTTCCCTTTCAATTACCTTAGTCTTGTGTCTTGCTTCAGTTCCCACACCACTAACCAGATCAATAATTTTCCCTGTGTTTTTATTACTTCCTGCTTTACTGATCTGTTTCTCTCCTCTCAGTTCCCAGACATGTTTCCAGGAATAACTTCCTCAAGTAAATTAACTGTGCAAAGGCCCTTTCTTAGGTTGAACTTTAGGGAAAGACAAACTTAAACATTGTCAGTAAAATTTTTTAGAAAATAAATTTTCTCATATTTCAATTCTATTTTAACTATGTACCATAAATTTATTTTATAACATATTGTTTGAAATATATTTTTACTATTATAATGATTATAAATATATAAATAAAATCTCAATTATAAAAACCCTAATATTTCAAGATATTTCATTTCTATGAAAATCTCTATTTTAATCTGTCTAAATATTGTTAATCTCTTGATAAAAAGTACAAATTGACTTCCTGTACCCTCCCACTTCTTTACACTGGCTGTTGTGAGGAAATATGTCTCATCTCCACAACTGCATAGAGAACAATATGGTTAAAATTTAAAGTTATTTGATGACTGAAAATTGGTGTCTGTTATTTTATGCTTGCAATTTTTCATTGAAAAATTTTTTCAATGAATTTGCAGATATTTCACATGTTCCCTTGTCACTTGAAATCTTCTGAGAATGTTGTATCTATACCCTTCTCATGGAATAGCTCTCAACTATGTAGAAAAGCTCTATGAACTGGTGATTTTTTTCAGTTTTTTAACTGGCAAGTAATTTTGGCAAGTACTTCTATTATTGCTTCATGCTGTCTCTTGTAAAAAGAAGAATATAGAGCCTGTGAAAGAACATACTGATTATATGGAGCGTCAATGACATCAAGTTGAATCTTGGTTATGAAACAAAACTTCAATATTCAGGAAGAAAGAAAAATCAGATTGGTATAAGGTAATGTCTGAGAAATGGCTGGACAAATTAGATACTCCATCTCTATGAAAACAATGGTGAAGCTAGCAAAAAAAATTATTTTAAATGGTGATCCATGAATATTGTATTGCATGATACAATATGACCATTAATTTGATTGAGACAATGGATTCTGCTGAATTTTGCGCCCTCCTAACATCTCAAAATTAAAGTTCAACATTTTTACTCATCAAAGAAATACAAATTGAAACCAAATTATTGTGTCAATATACAGTATTCTTATGGTAACTTTATGAATAATAGATATGAAAGGAAATAATGGAAATTTCAATCAATAATAAAATGAATTAATTGTGTTATATGCATAAAATGGAAACATATACAGCAAAGAAAATGAGAAAATGGTACATCGAAAGGGACAGCTGTACTCTCAGACTGGATCATGCATCCCTTGACCTTTATGAGCCACTCCACCTGACATCTGGGGAAGAGTTGAATTGGGCTTTGTGTCCTGGTTGAGCCTACAAATGTTTATTTTCCCTCTTGGTTGTGGGAAGGGGCATCTGCATGCCACTGAGACAGAGTTTGAAGTTGGGGACTGTGCATCACGTTTTTGAGTGGGAGTTTGTCTGTGAGCTGTCACCCTTGCTTTTTACTGTAAGAATAACTTCGATTTTATTTCAAATGCTTTTGAATAAGTAGAATATGACATAGCAATTATTTAAAAATAAGTACACACATCAGAATTCCTATATATATGAGAAAACCTCCAAGTATAGAAAGACTAGTCAGAAATGCTTCCTGTGGAAAAAAACTAGAGCATGCTATCAGTAGAGGACAGATTCATAAAGTAGTTCACAAAGATTTTCTCTGAATTACCAAATCAAAAGTGCATTTATTCAAAGATTAAGGAATTAGAAAAACAAAATTGGATCTCTGTTATAATTATTGTACAGTTTAGTGTTGTTAACATTATTTAATTAACTAAAAAAATCTTGAACAGAAATTTGTGGACAAGTTGCATTCACCAATAAATGAAATCATTGAGGGTTGTCTATGGCCTGAACTGTGATCTATGTCTGATGGCAAAGCCCCAAAATGTGTGTAACTATTAGAGGCGTTATGCCACACTTAGAGATGTGCATGTGGGGGGTTGTGGGAGGGGTGGGGGGCAGCATATGGGTACTCCTGGAATCTCAGTGTAACATTCATGTAATCAATGTATCCTAAAAATGTATATAGATACATAAAAAATAAATAAATAAATAAAAATTTAAAAAAAATTTGTAACAAATGACTCACAACAATGCAAGGTGCTGGTGGTGGGTTGATGTAAGGGACCCCTGTATGACATTATACATGTTTGCTTTGTAAGTTCACAACTTTTACTACATACTTATTGTTTATGTATGTCCATGTATAAATGATATAAAAATAATAATAAGTTGGGTTGGGGAAAATACAGCAAATGTAAGATGCTTTGGTTAGTAGTAATATTTTGTGGATGCTCTTTAATCATTAGTTAAAAATGTTTCACAACAATGCAAGGTATTGGTGGTAGGGTAAGGTATGAGAGGCCTGTATGATGTTATGTATGTTTGTTTTATAAGTTTATAACTATTACTATACACTCATTGTTTATGTATGAGTGATATACTTCAATAAATTAAAAAAAGAAAAGAAAAAAACGTATATATATTATAGTTCTTTGAAAATTATAAGTAAATTTATAAAAATCTTATTAAAATAATATTGAAATGATCTTAATAATGATTCTAAGCAGTATATGGATTTTGAAGAGATTGAATCAAATGAATTGTTATAAGAATAATGTACAGTGTTAATATTACAATTCACAATTCAATTACTATAGATTTGAAAATCACTAAAAGGTCAATTGCTTGATAAATATTGCAGAGCAATTTGATTAATGTATCCTAGACACATAAAACTTAATGTGCCTAAAGTCAAAACATAAAATTCCAATATCTTATTTTTTATTATAAAAATATATAAAACATAAAAATTGTCATTTAAACACTTTTATATATTTTTATTACAGAAGTTGAGAAATGACAAAACAGTCATGCATGTTTATAGAATACCCAGAAAACAACGCTTCATCAACACACCACACCACTGTGGAACATTTGTTGCTGAATATGAAATAACCATCAGACTATTACCACTAACTATGATCCATAGCACACATTTGGCCTATATTCCCATACTTCCCTATTATTAACACAGTACATCTTTGACCTTGATGCAAGACTATTACAGTATTTCTGTTAACTACAGTCCCTGGGTTACATTGATTGTTTTTTACCCATGACTCTCCACATTCCCATCAGCCAGCAAAAGTGATGTACATCCTTTCTAGCTCAAAGAGAGACATTCCTGCATTTGTACTATTAACCACAATTCTCATTCACCTCTGAGTTCACTGTGTTATTCAGTACCTAGATTATTCTCTAGCTTTCTTTCAATTTACATTTACATCCCTAGACAACCCTTTTCAGCCACAACCCCATAGAGTATAGGTTAATAAGAGATAAGAGGAGGGCTGTGGAAGAGTACTGATGCTTAATGTATGTAGAACTTTTAGTTAACTTGACTGTAAATGTGTGAAACAATTTTAATGTTACAAATAATTTGCAATTATTACATTTGTAATGTGTAATCATCATCATCAATTACCATAACTTTTTCATCCATCAAAACAAAAATTTTGTACCAATTAAGAAATACATGGCTTACCTTTCCTCCACTCCCTAGAAGCTGAAAGCTTTAATGAGTTTTCTTTTCCTATGAATTGGCTTATTTTGTATGTTTTCATTAAGTGGAATCATATAATATTTCTCCTTTTGTGTCTGGTTTATCTCACTCAGCATAATGTTTTTAAGGTATATTATTCAGTAATGAAGATGATAAATTCCACAATATTTAGGTAAACTTTGGAAAGTCAAGAAAAGTGAGGTAAAGAATAATGAATTTATAATAAGAATACCATAAGCATAATATTGTTTGGAAACTTCAGCATAAAAAAGATAAGGGATGTATGTTATTTATGTAAAGATGAACAATAATTATATTCAAAATGACTATATATTAAATTTTTATGATATTCTATATAAAACACAATTTTTATTTTTATTTTTTTTAAAGATTTATTTATTATTTATTACATATCCCCCCCCCCTTTCTGCTTGCTCTCGCTGTGTGTCCATTCTTCTGTGTTTTTCTATGTCTGCTTCTTGTCTCCCCCCATCCCCGCGGCGACGCGCCGAGTCAGCCCTCCACGGCGGTGGCTCGTTCCATTCGAGGGTGGCTCCATTCCGTTCCCACGGGCGGCTCCGCTCCATGTTTTGCGGGCAGCAGTCCTCCATGTTTTTTGTGGGCTGCTTGGCTTCCGCAGTTCGCAGGCAGCAGCTCCGCTTTTCACAGGTGACTTTGCCATGCCCGTGGGGGCTCCGCCCTGCCCGTGGTGGCTTTTTGCCTTGCCCACGGTGGCTCTGCCCTGCCCATGGCGGCTTGCCTTTCTCAAGGCCGTCTGCCCGCTCGGAGAGGTCCCTGGGAACCGAACCCAGGGCCTCCCATGTGGTACACCGGTGAGCTCTTTATCCACTGAGCTATCTAGCCGGGCCCAAAACACAATTTTTAATGTTTTTTTCTACAGAAACATGCTATGGCTACTTTTCAATATTTCCCTTCCCTCCTTTATATCAGGGTCTACTACAAAAGGTAGAAGCAATTTTACTTTCTAAATTCCATGTCTCATATCTGCTTTAAAGACAAACACATCACTTTAGGTCATGTCTTACAGGTTATATGATATTTGCTGACCTTTTTCTAGAGAACTATTCCTCTTTTTAACACAACATCAGTTATTTATGGAGGCTCATTTTATCTATTTTTTACATGTTTGCATTTGTAGGATTTTTATTAAATTTACCCTGTCCTTTTTTTGTGCTTTGTGTTATTTGGACACAGAATATATATATTCTCTCGCTGAGTAATTATTCCAGATTTTTAGGAAGCAAACTTGTTGCTGGGTTGGGTGCTGCTGCATGTGAGGGCTCCACCATGAGGACTTCATCATTCACGTGTGGAAATATCTGAGATCTGCTTAGATCCTGCAACCAGTAGTAAATCTTGTGATTTCAATGTTCCTTGATGTCTTCAGGTTTATTTTTCACCTGGCTTCCCTTCATCATTAAGAGAGTATATGTCATGCATCCTTTAAAGCAAGCATGGGTTTCAAGTTTCATGATTGATATTTCTCCCATTTAAATTTCTGCCAGATAGTATTTTTAGTATTAGTTCTGTGATTATTCATTACAATTTTCTGGTTATTTCAAGATGAATAACAATCTTACTGGTCAGCCATCCCTGTTTCTGGATTATTTGGATTATCAATTTCTCCAAACATGTTTTCCTGAAAGTGTTGTTAAAGCAGCAGTATTACAAAAGAATTAGTGGTACATCTGAATAGAAAATTAAAGGGTTATCAAATGATATGGATGTTCAATAAATGAAACTACAAAATCTGATGATAATATGTAATATTTTGAATAATTTAGGGAAATAAATTTTCCCAATTTGTAGATTTAATGCATTTAAATTGGTATCAAAGATGAATATCATCTTTTGTTCTTATGGTGCTGAATTTTATCTAAAACATGAAAAAAGAAAAGAAACAATCTTGTAATTTCTGAAAGCAATGATTTGCTCTGGCATAAGTTGACATATGAAAAATATGTAATATTACATTTAATAAAAGAAAGGGCTATTTAGTAACAGGTACTGGCCAAATAATTTATTTTAGGAACAGTGAAAGATACTTCATTCTATAGATGTCCTCTAAAACTCAGAGTAATTGAAAAAATAAAATGTGATGAAACAAATAAAAGTACAATGAGAAGAAAACTTAGAGTGATATTTTTCTCATTTTATTATGAAACATAGATTTCTAGGAAAATATTAAATAACAACGATGAAGAGTATATATTACACAAATAAAAATATCTACATATTTAAAATAAAAATAAATGAAAGCATGCTTGACCTAATAAGGAAAATATTTCCAATTTATATTTATGATGTATCACTAAAATAATTATTAAGTTATTAGTTATTAATTATTAAGTAAATAGGTAACTTGAGTGGGCATCCCATAAATCATGGATTTCATTATCACTTGGGGGTCAGGGAGGGTGCACCCAGGCCATGTGATAAGACAGAAAAACAGTCTGTAAAACTGGAGATAAAATGTTATTGGAATTTTAGGGAAAATTTAAGTATAACCCATTTTCTTCTCCTGGGTTCAAAAAATGTAGAGATCACTTCAGAGATCAGATGCATGGACAGCAAAATGCCAGTCTTATTGCTTATGATGTGCAAGGTGAAACCCTGCTCAATAAACCAGCATAGATGTGAGAAAACAGGGTGAAGCTATGCCTGGGTCTAAAGAACTGAAAAAAGATATGCAAGATTACTGTCAAGAGAGAATAAGTGAACTGCTCCAATAGTTTCCTACTGCTGCCATAACAAAGAACCATAAACTAAATGATTTTACACAATGAAAACTGATTCTCTTACAGTTCTGGATGCTCAAAATCCTAAATCAAGGTATTGGCAGGGCCATGTTCTCTCTGATGTATCCAGAAAAGGATCCTTCCCTGCTTTTTCCCAGGTTCTAGTGTCACTAGCAATCTGTTTCCCTTGGCTTGAGGCAGCACAACTCTAAACTCTGCCTGTCTTCACATAGCTTTTTTCCTTCTGTGTCTGTTTCTGGGTCTTCTCTTCTAATAAAAACATCAGTTGTAACAGAAGAGGTTCCCCCCAAGGCCAGTATGACTTCATCTTAACATGATTATATCTGCAAATAACAGTTTGCCATATAAGATCATATTCATAAGAACTGGGGTAAGGATATCAAAATATTTTTGTGGTGTAGAAATCAACCCATAATGCCCACTTACTTCTCAAAACTTGTCTTACACTTCACTTGAACAAAACCAAAACAGGGCAAGATGGCAGCAGAGTAAAGGAGCTCCAAGAGTTAACTCATCCTATAGGACAGTTAGCAATCATGCAGTACTATCTAAAGCACGTGTTTGGGAGGGGCAGGAGACCAAGATAGCTTCCTGAAACATCCTTGAATGAATAGAAGGAGGAGATGGCCCATATACAGTGCAGATTTGTAAGTAGAACACTCTATGCCATCGATGCCAGCACTCATCCTCCACTGGAGCCATAAGCCACCTCAGGAAATATTCTGTGGCTGGAGTTGGAAGGTACATTTCCTTAAACAAAGGAAGAGATGGCCAGGCTCTGACTTCAGCTACTGATTAGTCAATTAGGCTAAAGTATAATCCTAAGAACAGCAAAAGTTTGAACCTTTCCAAGTTAGGATGAGTCCGGTAGCTACCATTTTAACTCCACCCTCAGCTTGAGGGGAAGCATGGCTGATTGAAAATCACAGTGAATTTAGGGGCTGGTTTCATTCTACCCAGTTTGCATTGCAGCCCTAGACTAAGCTCCTGTCTCATCTCCAACATGGAGGAAGCTTGGGGGACCAGTACCAGCCTCTCTGGGCAACTGCAGGCATTTTTGGCCAGCACAGACTAGATACTCAGACACCTGGGACTCCATTCCCACTCCCCAGTAAGATAAGTGGGGACTTATGATTCCTCAACCTCTCTGGGCAACTGCAGGTGATTTCAGCCTGCACAATTTTTTTTTAATGCCTTTGAGTCCATCCCTACTCCCCTCATAGGATAGGAGAGGGCTGGTGTTTCTTCAGGATCTCTAGACAACTGCAGGCATTTCCAACATGCCCAGATTGGATACTAAGATACTTGTGGCTCCATCTACATCTCCCCTATAGTATAGGAGGGGAGTTGTGTTCCCTGAGCCTTTCTGGGTAACTCCAGGCACTCTGGGTCTGTACAGACTGGTTTAATGGGCATATGGGACTCCACCCTTGCCCTCCCCCATAAGATAAGAGGTTGCTGGTGTTTCCTCAGCCTCTCTGGGTAACTGGAGTTGCTTTTTGCCTGCATGAACTGGACTGTTGGGTGTCTGAGGTTGCATAACCATTGCTGATAGGATTAGAGGGAGCTGGTACCTTCCTCGATTCTCTGGGCAACTACTGGTGCTTTATCTCCACATAAATTAGATTGTTGGACTCTCCAGAGGGTCTATCCTTACACCTGACATGGGAGTATGGGGGCTAATGCTATATTAGCCCCCATCCATGTCCCAGGCAGGGAAGGACTGGGTATGAAACTTCATCAGTCGCTCTGGGCAACTAATACAGTCTTGGTCTGCATGATTTTGATTACTACACATGTCTGTGGCTCCATCCCTATCCCTGAGAGAGAAGAAACATGGTAGAAGATTCCTGAAGCAATGCAGGAAGCATCAGCCTCCAAAGCTTACAGTATCAACTACACCTCCAGCACCTACTATAGCAAGGGAGAAAGGGCAAGAAAGCCCTAAGCCTAAGAGAGAAACTACACCCAGAATATATACTCTTAGTAAACAAGATTCCAAGACACCAACAAAATATTAGAATACATTTTAAGAAAAAGGAAGATATGGCCCAGTCAAAGGAACAGGATAAGTTTCCAGGTGACATAAAGGAGTTGAAACAAC
>PVKH010010119.1:0-18439 GCA_004027955.1 Chaetophractus vellerosus | reverse complement strand
GGGGAATCAAGATTGCTAGGCTGGGGTGGGGCAGTGGACAGGTGGCAGTATTTATTAGGCTCAGCAGGTCAGGCTTCATTGAGAAGGTGGGAATTGTGCCTATCTGGGGGAAAAGGGAACAGCTAGGCAAAAGCCCCATCAAATTACCCTAGTATGCTCAATGAACAGAGGAAGCCCACGCACCTGAAACGGGTTAGCAAGAGGGAGAGCTGAGGGGGGTCCAGTCAGAGAAAGAATGGAAGACATGATATGCAGATCTTTGGGGGCCGCCATAAGAAAGCTGAGTGAAATAGGGCACTAATGCAGGGCTTTGAGAAGTAGAATGGTGTGATGTGACAAATTTTAAAGAGGATGTAATTATTACTATTAATTATTAAATAACTTAAAATTTTTATAACCCAACATAATGCATAATATTTCTCATATACTTGAATCCCAATTTTCTCTCCTCTTTTCCCAGTAAGACATAATTATTCCCATTTTCCCAAAGAAAATATCAAGCCTCAGAATGTCTAAGTCACCTGTCTAGCATAAGATCTAGAAAGTAGTAGAACCATATAAAAACAACAATTTTTTAAAACTCCTAATCCACAACTGATTCCTCTTTCCTATCCTATGTTCTCATTTATATTAAAGTTATAATGGAAAGAATATATTTAATTGAGATTAAGCACCCAGAAAATTCAATCAATAGTGATGTTCAGTTTGATATATTAAAATTGAATCAAACCCATTTTTCCCTATTATTAATAATTTCTGGGACCTAATAATGTAAGTACTTTCCTCAACTTTCTATTTGCAATGACATATGTACATTTTGGATGCAGAAACAATCATAAAAATTTAAATTTATAACAATACATTCAGAAAGCTTTCAAAGACTTTTAATAGTCATATATGTCTACTATGTGCCAGCACCTGTGCTAAATTCTTTGCATTTATCATCTCATTTAATATCCCTCAAAACAGTAAGGAAAGTACTAGTTATCCCCATTTTATAGATGATAAGTGTAGATCCAAAGAGGCTAAGAATTGAAAGGTCACACAACTGCTAAGGAACAGAGAGGGGATTTTACCTAAATCTCCACAGTCTAAAGTTAGGTTCCCTTCACTAAGCCACACTGCTTTCCTACAGCATGATTCTTAGCATATCACCTGTACATTTTCTAACTAAAATGTCAGCCACGTAAGAGCAGCCCCATTTTATAGATGATTAACTGGTCATAGAAAAGTTACTTACGCAATCAACATTTATTTTATAGCCACAATATTTAGTTGCTGGGAGCACAGAGGATTTATGACAGAATATGTAGCCTCAATGAGCTTCCAATCTTGTTAAGGTCACAAGAGATGCATAAAAAGGTAATAAATAATACATGATAGCATATAATGAGTACCAAGTGAGACACAGCACCCGCAACTGCTAAAGAAAATCAGCAGGGAGGAAACTGTACCTGGGGTGGTTCAATTCAATCAAGAAAGATCTTTTTCTAAAGAGGACTGTTATTTAGTTGATCTTTAGACAAAGTTTAGATCACCAGAAAGGATGAAGAGAAATAATTCCAATCAAATGGATAATATGACTAAAGGCCAAGGGATCAGATGTGGATTATCAAGAGAAAATGAAGAGATGAATGTGAAGCAGAAGACTGTGAGGTGGCAAAGTGGAAAATGAAGCCAGAAAGACAGATTGTAGAAAACCTTTATTGTTAAACCAGAAATCTAAGGGAATAAGGAAAGAATTCATATCTGTCAAACTGCCAGTATGTGGTACCTGCTTTGCGTACACTGTTTGTTTGTTTAATGCTCTCAACAACACTATAAGGTAATAAGGTAGATAGGTCATGGCTACATGAGTGCAAAGGACATAGATTATCTGCCCAAAGCACAAGCCCTGTGGATTGTAGATGAAGTAGAAATCGCAAAGTAGAAATCTGTCTACCTCCACAGCTTGTGTTTCTTTCACTGTGCTTCATCACTGGCTACCAAAATTAGAAGACAATGACATACGAAAAGCAGTTTGAGAACTAAAGACTAACCCGACTGTGAGATATTAGTCTCTAACATGCCCAATACTTAAAGAATCAGATAAGGAAGACAGCAAGGCAAGAAAGGTCACTTAGACTGTTATATTTACTCAAATAGCAAGATAATGAGGATCTATATTTAAGTGCTGGTAATGAAATAAAAGGGATATAAAAGATAGGACCAACGAAGTATGAAGAAATTAATGATAATACCCAGATGCTACAACAGGTTCTGTCTACTCTTCTTTCTATTACCCAGCTACCCAATTAGAGTATAAACACTCCTCTTAAAAACTCAAAGAGGCAAAGCCCAAGGTCTCTTCTAGATCAACTATTTAAGTTTTTTTGACAGGGTATGATTTATTTAAAATAATAAAATACAAACCTTTGTGCAATTCACCTCTTAAACCACCATATTGAATTATGATAGCCTTATGCTTAGCACTGCTTTCTTACATGAATTTGACATTGGCTCATTGCCACATAAGCTAACGCAGACAGCAACTCCTCATATTCATGTGTATTATACATATTAATTACAAAGAAGATAATTTTATTTTTGTTTTTCTTTTAGAAAAGTGTTTCAATATAAAACATTTGAATTCTCCCTGAGTCATATTTGTTAACTTTATCCTTCCATAGGACTTCTCTCTTAAAATGCAAAGTATCATCCAGGGATCCAAGTCAAAATCTAATAGTAATTGTGTCACGAGATTTAACAACTTGGGTCTCCTTACATCTCTGACCCCTAGATAATCCAAAACATACAATGCCAAACACAAAAAATTAGCAACTGCAGACATATTTCAAAGCAATTTGTGTAAACATCTAGACATTTAGTCAATCCAAATCTTTTTGAGCAACTTAATATCACAAAATTTTCAGCCTGGTAATAACAAGGCTAACTATATATATATCTTTGATTAGCATCAAGTGTTCAACTAATTTGTCTTAATTTTGAATTAAGTATTAAACAGAATACCCTAATGAGTATGAAACATATGTGATAAGCAAATGTGTATGTGCACATATATCTATCTATCTCATGTCAGAATTGATGAGTAACAATATTTGACTCAGATCCTTTTAGGAATTTCACAGCTACCCACACTGTTACCTGATTTTATTAGTGCTACCTAGCTATGCTGAAGAATAACTAAAATTTAACATATTAGTCAAGCCTAGCTTCCCTTACCTTCATGAATATAGATATATGTATCTGTGTTGAAAATCAATGTTTAATTTTTAAATCAGACTGTGTTACAGCCCAAAATATTTAGGACTACAGTTCATATTTATCTAAAATGTCTTTGAGAAAGTTTAAACAATGCAAACCTTTTCTATCTGTTAGAAATATCAAGTGCATTTGTTACAATGCAGCACCAATGCTATTTTATTTTCTAGATTCCTCCTTTCTGCATATCCGTAGTGGTGTGAAAATAGGCATCTGTAGGATATGATGAAAGAAACCAAAGATACTACACAAGCATATCTTCTCAAAGATGATAGGCTTTGAAATACTCTAAGTTTGAACCAGTTTAGACATTAGCAATAAATTGACTGAAAAACTAGTCACACAGAAAGTCTGAGCCCCATATGACTTTAGGCATTCTATAAAAGGTATGTTAAATACATTATGTGTGTATGAAAGGATTCAGAGATAATCGTTATTTCATACACCTTTTTTTCTTTTATCTATGTTTTTAATACATAGTGATGCATTCATTTATAAAATGTACTAAAATATGAATATTACCCTTAACTTTTATAGGCATTATATTCTGTGAGAGTTTAAAGAAAGTAAAACTATTTTTACCTCCCAGTCCTGGTCTAAGCCGATTATCGTAACCATCCAGAAGTCTGTCTAGAATTCTCGTAAAGATGGTAATGTTATTTTTAGCCTCATCTTCTTGGATGTTAGCCAGCACCAACCTAAACAGACAATTTTACAAGCTGATATATAAAAATATGTGTGTTTTGCAAGTGTCAACATGCTCTCCTTCCTTGATTTGAATTTTAAGCTTTCCTAAGCTATTAGTACCACCCATTTTCCTCCTTTTTTCATTTCTATAAATACCAGTATGTCTGTGTAGAAGATAAACATGCTACTAAAAATGGATGCTAAATAATAGATTATCAGAAAGTTTGATATCAAAATCATTTAAGATATCAACCACTTCTTCTGTGTGGACTATTCACTCCTTTCTAAAATCCATTTCCTAGAATATGTTATGATTGTAGACTACCACATGCAGACACTTTTCATCATGTTACTCTGCAGTTAGAAAGCTATGATAATCAAAGGGCCTCAAGAAATAATTCTTCAGTGATTTGAATATTAACTGGAAATTAAACTGCCTCCTTGGAGGTACAAAACTTCTCCACATCCCTCGTAACTGTTTTTCATTTCTTGTTATGTCTTTTTCCCTTTTAAACCAAGATCATATCCTTACTTTGGGTATACCTCCACCCAATGGCCAAGTGCAATATAGACATCAGGGAAACTCCATTGGCGGTGCTCCAGGCTCCACCGATGCCAGAGAGGTGGAGAGGGGCTCTGAAAAGATCAGCAGCACACATGAGGCTGCAGAGAGCCTTGAAAGAGCAGGCTCTCCTGAATGCGTCTCCGAGGGGAGCCATAGAGGCCACATAAAGATTAAAACATCCACTCACTTTCTTTGTGACAAATTTGTAGAAAGAATAAATGGTCTTAAAATATCCCCAGAAAAGGGTTAGAAACCGTAATTCTTTCCATCATAAAACCGATCTTATTTTGTGACATCTAGCAATTTGATGCAGAAGCAACTGGATGTGTAAAACAGAATGCCCCTTTCACTGCCATTTTTTTCCTATATTGATTCAGAGATTTAAATTACTCCCCCACCCCCCAAAAAAATCATATCTATAATATAATAAAACATAGGCTATAGCATTACTATTGGTCAAATGTAAAGAGAAATATAATTATTACTGTGGATTTTCAATGATTATTAGTTAATTATGGCTTGTTCACTCATTTCAAAATCAAAGATATGTAATTGCATTCTGATCTAGGTGTATTTGTGTAAAATATCATTGACAGAGTCTATTTGCATTAAATGGTTACAGGGAAAGTAGCTAAAAGTACTCATAATACATTAAAAAATTTTGGTAACGAACTTCAAACAAATATTGCTCTGACAGCAGAGAAAATATTAAGACACCAATATGAAGATAAACATTTAAAATTATATAAGTAAATTAGCTCATACTCTATAGCTTCAAAGTTTCTATATTGCCTACTTATGCTAATTTTAAAACCAATCACCATAGTAATCCTGCAGTTCCGCAGAGGTTTTCACTCAAAACTCTTTTTGAATCAACTGTCATAATTTTCCTCTAAAGTCATTATTTAGATGTTAAATGAGTAGCTGTTTTCCAATTTTAAAATAAGGCTTTATAACTAGATTTCTTCTTCTCAATTCTAGAAAATAGTATTTTTCATACTTTGACAATTACTTGAACGTGAAAATGAAAATTTAAAAGAGAAATAAAGGTATAATAATGACTTATTGGTTTAAAAAGAATAGTTACATGAATATATTGATATTCCTAGGAAACTTGTATTTTAATATCTTTGGTATTTTAAAAATTATATCCTAAAGGCATTAAATAAATGCCCATTAATGTATGCCCATTAATGTATCATGATATAAATCAGGATAGACTACAACTAAGATGAAGTTAATGACAGCAATAAAAATTAATTGCATGCTTGTAGTGCATAGGTAAACCAAAATTCGTTACACATTTAAAATAAGTTCTCTTTATGACAATAATCATTTTAAGAATAGAAGATCTCTACACCAATAATATAAAAAGTGGATTAATAAAGCAAGCTTTTGTTTTATTGTCTGTGGTTGTGAAGTTGTATACTACCTCCACCTAGAGGTTTAAGACTCACGTATCTTTTGGGTTTTCTACGTTGTCTAAAAGAGCCAAGGCCATTTAAAAAAGGAGAAAAAAATTTTAAGTTAACACAAATCATTTTAGCTCCTGCTTTCCTATTTGACTTGAAGGAAAATTGTTGGCTTCCTTATTGAATTTTAGCTTGTGTGATTATAAGCACATATAATTTAGCCACTTCAATTTCCTGTAAGGATATTCTTTTCTTCAGTAGGTTTTTTTTTTTTTAATTTCCTTAGAAAATGTTTCTGTTCACTTTTCTATTTTATTGTTAAAAACAGTAGCAGTGAACTTCTCATAGTCTCTGCCACTTCAATATCATGGTTCAACCATATATCACTAGAAATAATTCTTCAAAATAATCCAGATTCTCAAAAGGTACCTCTGTGTTGATGGCTTTCAAGAAACACACCTTCACCCTGAATTAAAACAGTCCAATACAATAAATGCCTCACCTGGCTGGGTCCCACACCAAGAAAAGGAGAAGGAGAAATTGCATGTTGGAGATGTTTAATTTCGTCTTCAACGCTGCTCTTCGTAAAGCCACGGAAGAAAAACAAAAGACACTTAAAATTACCCTCAGTCTCCACATCCAAGTAACCCCAAAGAATGCCATTTCAACTAGGAATTGGAACTAAAGCTATAACAATTACTACAGTGGAGTGAGTGTACAGCATGATAATTGGGGGAGGGAAGATTTTTTGTTTTCTTTTTTCTTCTTTTTTTCTTTTTCTTTCTCTTTTCCTTTCTTATTATTGACAGCAAGTAATCAGACTTTTGCTCTCCCAGGAATTTCTCCCATCCCCATCTTCAGCACACATGTTTTCTGCACACGTGTAATAATAACACTGGAATCCCAAACTGACATATAAACAGGAGAAGGGAATGGGTTAGAGGGGACAGTGGAAAAGGGGAGGAGACATGAGTACTTCATGCTACAACCCCCTCGACCCAGACCACCCCCGCAACCACAGCAGGAAAAAGCAAGGAACAACGAGCACACTTTTTCAATTTTTCTTCTTTTCATTACAGAGAACTGCATTCCTCATGTCTTCGCTTCTTCACTCTCCCCAAAATAAAATAAAATAATTCCCCTTCCTACTCATTCACTGTCCACAGTTGCTCAAGACCACGTCTTGGAGACAGCCGGGTTCGGATCAACTGCTGCGAAACGACGCGTTTGACAGCTGTTTAAGGAGCCAATGTCCATAATAGAAAGAGCGTGAAGCTCCCAGATCAAACACCAGCCAGGCAAGACAGCGGCAATCAGAGTGCAAAGTTGAAGACTATAAAAGAGCCAGCAGGCTAACGTGCCGCCGGGAGGGCGTCTTGGATTTTATTGTAGTTGCAAATACGTTTCTGGTGATGAGTACTGAAATTATCTGTCAAATGGGTAGGGAGAGGGTGAGGGACCCGAGCCCCTTCGGTTTCCAGGGATCACTGGAGAGTGGAATGGGGGGAAATGAGACAAGCACCGGAGCCCTGTTGAACCAAAACGTGCGACCCTACCTGAAGCAGCAAGCAGAATTCGATATTTTTCTCCCTTTGCCCTGATCTTGAGGAGACAGGAAAACTTGGGAGAAAGAGACTGCAGCAGCAGCAGCCGAGTGAGCAGGGAGCGATCGACTGGTTGGAAGCCGGAGGCGAGCGTGAGGAGCTGCGGCGGCGGCGAGAGGAGTAGAAGGAGGCGAAGGCGTCCGTAGTGGCGGTGATGGGCGGAGGAGGAGGAGGAAGGGGAGGAGGGAGAAGCGATGGCTAGAGCGGGCGGGGCGGGGAGCGGGCAGAGGCGCGGTGCGCGCCGGCGGTGGCGAGCACGAGCCCCGCGCCTGGAGAAGGAGGAGTCAGGAGAGGGAGGAGGGCTAAAGAGGTTCCCGGTGAACGCGGGGGCGCCCCGACACCTCACCGACCCCGAGTAACAGATAGTCCCCCTCCAGGCACCTGCAGCGGTGCAGCCCCGGGAGGCGGGGGCGCCCGGGCTTGCCAGAAGCGCTGCTCTCCGCGCCCACGCGGTGCGGGAGAGCCGAGCCCACGCGCAGCCCTGGGCTGCTCCCCGAGGCAATCCGTCGGGGCTCCCCCGAGGCCCGTTGGTTTCTGGGGCGGGGTGCCGGTGGGTGTTGGTGTGGAGTAGGAATGCTGCGTGTCTACGCGGCCCTAGCTCCCCGGCGCCGCGCCCTGTCGCCCGCCCCTCCACATCGTTGCTCTGGAGTAACGTGGCTGCGGAGAAGAGGTAAAGAGGTACTGCTCCCGGTGGAGGGCGAGGGAAATAATCACGCCTTTACTTAGTCATCGGAGCATCCACGCAGGACCAAGTTCAACGCGTTTTGCGTGGATTCAGAGAGCAGGAAGTTTTTTGTGTGTTTTTTTTTCTTTTTCCTTTTTTTTTTTCTTTTTTTGGATTTCCTGTGCCCTCTTGTACCAGCCATGCCTTAAAGCTCCTGCAGGCAGGACCGATTTCACCTCAAAGCTCTTGAGGACTACAGACTCTTGAGCCCATCAGTAAAGTCCATTTGCATATTATACACCTTTGGAAATGTCCATTTGCACATTATACACCTTTGGAAATGTCTGGCTCACTCGGCAGTTCTTTTCCCCATCCTCTATTCACACAAGTCCTCTCCTCCCGGTATTCAAACTCTGTCAACGGCTCTAAAAAGTTTACATTACCCCTGAGCAAAAGGGGACCTGCTGTGTTTCTACTATTTCTACAATTCATTCCCCGGGGAATGTGTCAGAGTTTGAGTTTTTCCCCTTTCATGGCTTTTTGCTGACCAAGGGACCTGTTGTAATTCCAGTCCCATCTTATATACTTTCAGCATTGTATGCTTGATCTGTCTTATTTCTCTTCTATTTTATCTGAGGCAATAAAATCCAAATGTGCAACTTGAACACAAAAGAGACATTTTCCTTTTTGTACTGCACATGAGACAGAATGTTGCACACATTCTAAGGTGAAGCAGAGCCGGTGTTTAACTCTTCACGAAGTTGTTATATACATTAGAAAATTTGGGGGGTGGGGAGGGTATAAATATGCTGATATGTTTCTGTCGTTTTACATTCAGAGTCACTATGTGCCAAACACTTCACTTTTGTTAGTTGTGCATCAGAAACTCAGATGTTTTCCCTAGATTGTGCAGTTTTCATAACAACAGACTGCTAATCTACAGTAAATTTTAGGTTTGCTTAGAAGATTATGCGATGAAGTAAGAACATTTACATTGTAAATAATTTAAAGCTGTTGTTTTAACCTATCAACAACCACTTTCTGAATGAACATTTAATATGCTACAACCTAAATAAACATTTGCTCTCATGTTTAGCTCTGTGAAGAATGTAAAACCATCCAGCCTTCTCCTCCATCATTAATATTCCCTTCCTGACTTCCCCATTGCAGAGTCTAATTGAAATTCACAAAGATAAAAAGCATGCCATTTAAAACCTTGCAACCAGGCAGTCTAAACATCTTCTACTTGGCGTGAACACTTCACTTACTACTGTATTTTCCTATTTTCCATTTCCACGAGTCAATCTCCATTAAGATCTCCATTACTTTGCCATTTATAGTACTACTAAATTGTTTATATTTCGATATTGAACATTGAGCAGTGCATGGCTTCTTCCCAGCCTTGATTGTTAGAGTCTAGCAAAACTTCTTCTTCATGAATGTCACAATTTTTCCAAATATCTGCATAGATTTTTCTCATACTTAACACTGTCGTCTTTTCCCTAGATTCAAATACCAAGTTATGGATCCTGCTTTTAATTGCTTTATTCAAATTTCTATCTAACGGGAAGACTTTTTCTAAAAAATGAGCCTTTCAGATTAGCCCCCTTTTTAAATTTGTTATTCCATTGCCATATGACCCACTTAAACGGACCTTCACAAAGTTCAAATTGTTTTGGATGATTTTCACCATTTGCCTTTTTTTTTTTTTTCCCTTAAGTGTATGTTAAGACTGTCCATATTCTGGACGTGCATATACTTAAGAGCAACCCACAGTAAAAATTAGATTCAAAAGAAAATCATTATAAAACCCTGATTTTTAGTACTTCCCACAAAAAAAAATGCTTTGCCATTTTATTGATGTTGGATGGCTGTGACTTAAGCATCAAAGCACATTAAAGGAATTGGAAATCAGAAAAGCTTCCAGATCCAGAATTAACAGGCAGTGGACTACTAATTTTATTGTTTCTATGCTGGTATTTCATTGTATTACTGGTCCAGCCAAATTTCTAGGATTGCTCAGCTCTCCCAAACATCTGACAAATGCAACCTGATTTTCTTCTCCCTTCTCTGCAATGGAGTGCAGGTTAACAGCCTGAGATTTGAGAGCCAGTTTTTGTGGGATCAGACTAAGCTCTTCCAACCCACTGCTTTTGGATCATGTCCTAAGGTAGCCAGTGCTGTGGAAGAATTGACAACTAATTGGTTGCCAGTAAATCCATTCCCACCCAGGCTAGGGCAGTACAAACCCTTCTGTTTGAACCATTAGAATTACAGATTGAATTTTTGAGAGTCTCCTATGTTCCTCATTCCCAACTCCAAGTAAATTTTCATCTGAGAGCCAAGAGTAAAAGAAAGCTAACAACTTGGGGATCTGAGTTTTGTCTGATTTTTCTTTCCTGATATCTCACAATATTATGCAGTTTTAAAATCCATCAAAAAACTGTTCATAGTTGGAACAGATATTTTGTAGAGCATTCCTCTGAGGAAAGTTATATTGAGACTTGACACTACTGCTTCAGGGAACTAAAGTTCTGTAAGCCTTAGGGGGCTTCATGAATCTTTAATCTTTCTATAAGAAAATATGTGTATGTAGGTATATAATATATGTGATAGACATATACACACATACAGGCTTACAGATATATATCTGTAGGTAGAGAGATATATAGATAGATATTTGAACTAATAATCAAAGGCATAAAGATTTAAATAAGAGAATAGCATATATATACCACATTTCTTCAAAATGCATTTAGTCTCATTATTACCTGATTTGATCATAGTGGTTTGAAGTACCAAAAGAGAAATATCAGAATTAATTAAGGAAAAAATAGTATCTTACTAAATTTAAAAACAAAAAACATCAGTATGTATGTCATATAATAAATTTGTGTACATTTTCACTGCATAGCTTTCCATGTGATTGATTCATGCAAACTGAGTATATAAAATTATTCAAAATTAAGGACTAAAACAGAGATTAGCTTGTTTTCACAGGATTAAATACTACTTTTTACTTTTCCCCAGCATACCTTACTAATTTCAAAATATGCGTGGAGTACAAGTTTGTTCTCACATATTCACTGCTTTACTGTTAAAAAAAAAAAAGAAGAAGAAGAAGAAGAAAGGGAGAAAAGGAGAGAGGGAGGAAGAGACTGAAGCAAATACACATTTAGAGATATTAGAATCCTCAAGTTCTAGTTGTGGCTTAGTCAAGCTCCATTTTTCCTGTATGTTGAATTTAGATAGATGGTTCTAATAAGTCCACTAGGCTCCAAGATTCTAAAAGAAACAGCTGAAAAATGGGAGGAACTAGTCTTAAAAACAAATAATTCCAAAACTACTCTTATAATGTATCTGGGTCAAATTTCATTAGAGCTAAATAAATCATGTATACTAGCTTGGATAAACTATGCACATTACCTTCTTCAAACAGAGTTAGTAGCTTTCTGTTTATAAGTAATTTTAAAAATCTTTATCCAAGTTGCAAACAAAATATATCGTGCATTCAGGATATCCTGGGGATTTCTGAGTCTTTAAAAAGCCAGCTACTTAGATCAGACACACATGCAGAGCAACTTATAATAAAATTCCTTTGCCTTCCTTTTGTAAGAGAATTTATTTATAGAGATTTTTATTTTCAGGTTATTTAGTTGCTTCTTAAAACAAAGATAAATCTCAGATGTTCAAACCCAAAATTATCTCAGTTGAAAATATACTGTGCATTTTATTGAAGAGTAAGCAGCTACATGATGGATTGCTTTTGCCTTTGAGGCCTGCTTCCTAAATAATAATCATAGTAATGAAAATAATAAAGGTAAACCTATAATATCATTCATTTATATTGCAGCTCAGATGACAATACTTTGCATGTAATAACTTATTTAATCATCACAAGTAAGAATTAAGTTAATCTTATTTCCGTTTCACTAATGAGAAACTTGAGGCACAAAAGATTAAGTACCTGGCTTGGGGTCTCCCAGTAGTGGAACCACCAGTAGAGCCTAAGAGATAGGGCTCCAGTGTCCATGCTTAACCACTATACTATACTACTTCTAAGCCATTCTATGGCAGTCAAAATTCTAGCTTCTTAAGTGCCCTGTCAACATTGACACTTTGAAAAACTTGTTTGGCTGTGGATGTGTTGGTGCTTCCCTGGCAGTGTAAATCTGTTAATAACAGCCATGCATTCAGAAAACAAGTCTTTAGGAGTATAAACTATATACAAGCCACTCTGTTAAGTTCTGCAGTGGATATAATGATGATAAGTATATGGCCCCTACTCTTGAGGTGCTTACAGCAAATTGAAAAGACATGAAATAGCATGTGTCTTGAATCATAAACAAATTGAAGTATTCTGAAAACTTGTAATGTTTCCAAAACAATACTTCCTTTACTAAGTAATGATATGCTGCTTAAGGAAAATAATTCAATATAGGGGATGTTTCCTTTAATTAATAATTTACAAATCTAGTTGTTACCATATAACAATTAATAAATATAGTATCAAGTACATTAGTATTTCTTATGCCACAAAAAGCCATTTATGAAGCCCTTGAAAAGGGCTTTATGTCCAGAATGAATAAAAAGGCCATTTTCCATGGACATTTTCTGAATAACACCTTCTCATGCAAATTTATGCAGAAGAAATTAACAACAACAATAAAATCAGAGAATAGAGGGAGGTCATGACCTTATTTGGACCCATTTACATACATTTCAGGGAAAAGATTGGTTCCACTGAGGGGTTATTCCAATGTCTTTATTTTTAGCATCAAAATTCTTCTATCTTGATAGGAAAAGAGGGTAAAGAAATAAATGAAAAATGTAATCAGACTGAGCATTTTATGGTCAGCCAGGAAGACAAAGAGAAAATGGAAAATAATTATTTCTAAGGAAACAGTAAGTAATGCCATGACAAATTAATTATAGTTATCAAATGATTTAAAATAATAATATATAGATCCTTCTCTCCTTGGTAAAAACCACTTTGAGGCCCTTATAGATGCTCAACAAACAATTGTTGATTTCGTTGTAGAGTAAAACACCTTGGAATATAAATTTGGAACTTTGGTTCCAACAGTTAAAAATGACTTGACCTTTGGTGACCTCGGCTGTAATATATGCTGATAACTTCCAAAGCTATCTCTAGCTCAGAGATGCCTAAGGGCTCATTAGGCATCTCTGCTGAGATACCTAGCCTCAAAAGGCATCTCCTCAGGTGTTCTCTATCCTACCACCATCCCCCCACCAAAATCCTGAAAACTAGGAATCATCCATTATCTGATCTGCTCCATCCATTATCTATCCCATAGCCTTAGCTCTGGACTCACTTGGATTCACTTGGACTACTACAGTAGCAGTAAGCAGAAGCTTACTAACTGGTTTCTCTGTCTCCAATCTCAACTTTTTCCAGTTTTTCCTCCATAGAGCCAGCAAAAGAGCCTTTCTAAAACCACTTTTGATCATGTCACTTCATCACTTAAAATTCTTTCTTGGTAACAGTGTTAGAGCTATCAACATGTTTGTACTTCTCTCAACATCTAAGGGTTTCATGCCTCTATGCATTTGGTTCTCATTGCCCCTCTAATTGGAATGCCCCTTTTGTCCTGTCCTATCTGGTGAACCCTTCTAGCTTCTATCCTGTAAATTATTTTTGGTCCTTCCAAATAAAATTGACCACACCTTCCTTTGTGTGGTCAGTTGTGAACTTAAGCACAGGCATTTAATCGTAAACCTACAGAATTTGATTGAAGTTATTTATGAAATTTTCTATTTCACCCTGTTAGACCATGAGTGCTTTAAAAGTGGGGTCCTCACCTTAATCATCTTTACCTTCTCAGCATATAGCACAGAGCTAGGCATTTATATTCTCAGGAAATTCTTGAAAAATAAGAGAAATAATGAATTGATGAATGAATAAAGAAACAAATGAATAAATGAAAGAAGACATGAGTATCTGTATTTTCCCATGTTTATGAGATTCATAATAATTCCTTCACAGAGGAAATGAAAGGTAGCAGAGAGTAATAGTTAAGAGCTCAGACTCTGGTGCTAAACACCTCAGTTCAAATCCGATTTCCACCCCTTACTCACTATGCAACCTTGGATAAATTCTTAGTCTTCCTGTGTCTTTGTTTTTTCTCCCTGTAATAAAAAGTCAATGGCAGAAACGGCACTGAGTACTCTTATGAGTTGCTGTATGGGCACAGAACATCACCTGTCATAGGCAACTCCACACAGTGTTTGCTGATATTATGGAACTGTTTGAAAGCTACCAGTTCACTGACTCTACATTTAATAGATGAAATTTAGTTGTAATCCTCACCCTTGAATGTATTGAATCTTTTGGCTCTTACCTTTTCCCTTAAGCATGTCCCCATCTTCTATATTCCACCCATAATCAGGCTCCCACCCTCACAGAATAATGTGAAAGCCCAACCCACATTTTCTTATGTTCCCTTGATTTTTTTTCTCATAAATATAATTTTTCCTTCAGTCTCTGATTTTATCTGTTCTTCTTTTTAGTTTTTTTTTTCTTGTCCTCCTTTTAGTATACCATGCCCTCCTTTTTGTTTCAACTTGGCCTGTATTTCCATCTTTTGTTACTTCTCTAATGTCCCCTTTTCCTCCCTCTTTCTCATTAGTATTCATAAAAACATATATCTGCATTTATTTACACACTTGTCTATCAGTATATGCAAGAATGTGTGTTTTATAAGACAGCATACAGATAAGCAAAGTGTCTACTTAGGCAAATGGACTGTGAGTGCCTACACTGTGCATATATGGGCATCCTTGTCTGTATTTATATGGGTAGGACTCAATAATGAGTGCTATTAAATCCACTCAAGTGTATTGTATTGATTCATTATAAACCTGACTTGGAAAATGAAGTGATTTTCTCTTTTGATTTGACAACTGGTTCATCTGAAATAAATGCCACATGCTAGGTCTGTCTAAAAACGGCCCGTACCTGTGGCATCCAGAGGGACAAAGTCACTAGTCAACGTGGAAGCTTCCAGCTTCCAGCTTCCATCCTATCATGCCTTAGCTTAAAATATGGTAAGAAGTTGCTCTTTCTTTTTCTGTGACTTTATGTGTCCAGGATCTTCATGCTACTCAGTTGAAAGAGACAAATAAGATACGTCTTTTTGCATGATTAGTTGGGAGTTAACTAACTATACATCAAGGATTTTTTTTTGAAGGGGGAACATTTTAAAAGGCTTATGACAGGCATGAGTGCCTTCTATCATATATTGCCAGGTTTTGACCCAGGGACATGGAAAGATTGAATTTCCTTACTCTT
This sequence comes from Chaetophractus vellerosus, assembly GCA_004027955.1. Taxonomy (NCBI): domain Eukaryota; kingdom Metazoa; phylum Chordata; class Mammalia; order Cingulata; family Chlamyphoridae; genus Chaetophractus; species Chaetophractus vellerosus. The sequence goes on along the minus strand of PVKH010010119.1, from coordinate 2,934 downwards.
TTGAAATTAGGGGTGGCAAAGACTTTCTCTGACCTATTTGAAAGGAATAAAAGACATGGACTACTTTCAGATGGAAGCTGTAAAAGCATATGCTCACTTCACCATTCTATCTTGTTCCTTATTATGTTGCTGTGACCAGTGATGCCAAAAACGATAGTTACTCAGTGAATCATTGAGTGAGGACATCAGAGATCAGAATTCCTAACTGACCTGCATTGACCTAAAGCATGAACTAGAAATAAAGCTTTGTGGTTTGAAGACTCTAAACTTTGGAGTGGTTTTCGACCAGAGAAGAACTCAGCCTATCCTGACTGCTGAATGATGAGGAGAGAAGGCAGTGTTATTGTTACTGTTGTTATTTTATACCAAATGTTGAATGATGGAGTGGCACATAACATATTTGCTGGTAAAGGAAGAGTTTCTTAAAGATTCTAAAATCACAGCACTTAAAGAGCTGCTTGCCTATACCTGAAGCAATTGATTTCCTTGATCTTTGTTAACATTTGTGCCTTGTCTCCATCTCTTAACTGTTTTTTTTTTCTTTCTCCACCTAAACACCCAGAGGAGTTCTGAACCTGGTTCATCAATCCTGGCAGTGACACAGACATTGTGTGCAGTGGTGAAGGGCTGCAAGTGGGGAAGGAGGTGTATTCTTTGAGGAGCTCTGATTATGTAAACATCTGACGGGTACTAGAAATAGGATGGGAAAATGGTGAAGAGAGAAGGGGTGAACAAAAGTCTGATTGTGACAAGAACCACTAGTTGTTGAAGAGGAAGAGAGATGGATATGAAAATAAGTTGTGAGTTCTAATGCATGTTATAGATATATCTCCATATCCCTACTACATGAAGAAGAAAAAAATTGACTCTAGCCTAAGTTAGAGAATTTTAAAGTCAATTTTCAGAGATTTCCACCAAGGTAGAAACAATGTCAATTATTCACAGATTTTAATATGAATTCTATTTTCATTACACAATTCATTGGAGCAGAAACTTCTAGGTTCAAGTTGCTTTTAGCATCCTTATCCAAATACAAACCATTGCAACGATTAAGCATTCAAAATGTGGGAAGAAATATTTACTTGTCTTTAATAAGCTCCTGAGGAAGCAGAAACTATGGTTTATATCTCTTTATACCCCTCACAGTGCTTCACATACAGTGGGTGCTAAATAATTGAGACTAGAAGGGTATATATATATATGAGTGACTTAATGAATGAGTTAATTAAGAAAAGAACGTAAAGTAGTTGTAGCATGATCAGAACTATACATTTTCTCAGTTTTTTCTCTAACAATAACAAAGGGTTTGGTCCATTAAGTAGCACAATATTAGAGAAAGCTGAAAATATATGATGGATAAAGAAGCATAGACTCAACAATTTATAAGGACCACTTCACACCTAGTAGGATAGCTATTTAAAAAAAAAAAGGTAAAATAACGTGTTGGTGAGGATATAGAGAAACTGGAATCCTCATGCTTTGATAGAGGAAATATAAATGGTACAGCTGATTTGGAAAACATTTTGGCAATTACTCACACAGTCAAACAGAATTATCATGTGACTCAGGAACTCCACTCCTAAGTGTATACCCAAAAGAACTGAAAATAGGGACTCAAGCAGATACTTGAACACCAATGTTCATAGCAGTATTGTTCAGAATAGCCAAAAGGTGGAAACAACCCAAGGGTCTTTCAACAGATGAGTGGATAAATGCACTGTGATATATATGTGTGTGTGTGTGTGTGTGTGTGTATCTATATATATACACACAAATGGAATATCATTCAGTCATAAAAAGTAGTAAAGTTATGATTCATGCTACAAGATGGATCAACCTTGAAAATATTATACTAAGTGAAATAATCCAGATGCAAAAGGACAAATATTGTATGATTCCATTCATAAGAAATATCTAGTTAGGCAAATTCATAGAGACTGAAAGAGGACTAGAGACTACCAGGGGCTGGTAGGTAAGGGCAAATGAGGAGTTATTGCTTAATGGGTGCAGAGTTTCTCTTTAGTGTGATGAAAATTTTGGGGAATGGATGATGGTGGTGATTGCATGAGATTGCGATTGTAATTAATGCCACTGAATTATACACTTAAAATTGTAAAAATGGAAAATTTGTGATATCTAAAAATACAGTAAAAACGTTTAAGAAAGAGTTACAAGGGACTTTAAATGTCATCTAAACCTATGCTACCATCCACTTCTACCTTGGACTAGGTTTGGGTTAGAAAGCTGCATATCTTCAAGGTCCCACTGAATTTATTCATTAAGTCACCCAGAAGCTCAGTGAAGAACCCTTTCACCCCACCAGAAGCTGATTTGCTCACTTTATTTTCTGTGTTTAACTTTAAATATTTCAGAATATATTGTGCCACATATGTGTATGGACAAGTTAATTCTATTAACCCCCTAGAGGGGGTTAATTAGCCTATGAAATGTTTCAATATGAAACAACCCCTTTCAGTTAACTAATTAGTGCAAGACCTATGAGAAATAACCTTTCGTTGATGATATTAATGGAATTTGAGATATGTGGAAAGTTAAGAGGGGTTTAAGAGAACCCAATGTCCTTAAATGAATTAAGTGTGTCACAAGCAAACTCAGCAATGGTCTCTGCCCAGAGGGCAGCACTCTACTCCAGGGGCCTGTTTGCCAGAGACATCCTGCCACAGGATCCAACGGCAAGGCCTGCAGATTCTGCCGTTAGCACATCCTGTGCCCCTTAAAGTCAACATTTCATGGAAGGTGCTGTTCAGTGGGACTCAGGGCAACAGAATGGACCTCTCTCAAACTAAAAAATTCTGCGGCTATGCCTGTTTGTTAATAAATGTCTTCTGTTTGGTGAAATGTGGCTGGCCCCAGATTTATTTGTTGCTGTTTTGTTTGTATGTTTTTATTTATTTTAAAGAAGCTTTAGATTAC
>PVKH010010118.1:0-18440 GCA_004027955.1 Chaetophractus vellerosus | reverse complement strand
TCAAGCCATTAACATTCAATGTTATAACTGTAAAGGCATTACTTACTTTATCCATTTTGACTTTGGCTTTCTTTTGTCATATCGTACTATTGTCTATCTTTTTACCCTTTAATTTACCCTTTCTAAAAATCTTCATTCCTACACTCTTCTCCAGGTCTCTTGCCCTTGTTTTTTCCTTTCAGGCTGTAGCACTCCCTTTAGTATCTCCTGTAGGTCTGGCCTTTTGGTAACATTCTATCAGTTTTTGTTTGTCTGTGAAGAATTTGAACTCCCCTTCATTTTTGAAGGACACCTATGCCAGATACAGAATTCTTGGCTGGCTGTTTTTCTCTTTCAGTATCTTAAATACATATACCACTTTCATTCTCCTTCATGGTTTGGAGAGAGTCGGTACTTAATCTTATCGAGGTTCCCTTGTATATGATACTTTGCTTTTCTCTTGCTGCTTTCAGAATCTTGTCTTTATCTCTGATATTTGTCATTCTGAATAGTACGTGTCTCGGGGTAGGTCTATTCAGATTTATTCTGTTTGGGGTACATTTTCCTTCTTCTATATTGATATGTATGCCTTTCCTAATGGTAGAGAAGTTTTCAGTCATTATTTCCTCAAATATTCTTTCTGCCCCTTTTCCATTTTCTTCTCCTTCTGGGACACTGATAATGTGTGAGTTTTTGCATTTCTTGTTGTCATTCAGTTCCCTGAGACCCTGTTCCATTTTTTCCATTCTCTTCTCTTTTCTTCTCCTGTCTTTTCCAATTCAGATGTTCTGTCTTCGAAATCACTAATTCTGTCTTCAAGCAATTTAAATCTGCTCTTATGTACCCCTAATGTATTTTTAATCTCATCCATCATTTCTTTCATTCCCATAAGGTCTATTACTTTTCTTTGCAGATTTTCACATTATTCTTTATGCTTACCCAGTGTCTTCTTAATATTCTTTATCTCTTTAGTCATATTTTCTTTCAATTCTTTAAATCAATTTAGGAGTGTTGTGTGATTATCATTGATTAATTGTCTTAAATCCTGCATTTCTTCTGGATATTTGGTTTGTTCCTTTGGCTGGGCAATATCTGTTTCCTAGTATGGCTTGTAATTTTTTGTGCTGTCTAGACATCTGAATATATTGGTGAATTTACTCTGATGGCCAATTTTTCTCTCTTGCCTATTATTATTATTATTATTTCACAGCTTTTCTTTGATATTTGGTTCAACTTATGCTAGGTCTTTAAAATTCCACAGCTTAAGTTATCAAAATCATGGCAGAGACTCATTAATGGAGTGCAGATTTTCTCCCAGAAGCTAGAGAACAGAGAGATCCAAATGCAGGTTTTATCCATGCCGTTTCCAGACCAGCCAGCAGATGGCCCTTGTTGGCGCATCTTACCATGGAGGTATGTCTCTCTGTTTTCCTTTGTTTTGGTCCTACCAGAGTCAAAATTCAAAGTGGACTCCACTGGCTGAATTCACTGAGGAAAAGCCCCCAGACTCCCCCTCCCCTTTCCCTTGTAACGGCTGACAGGGAAGAAGACACCTGCTCCCCTCTCAGTCAGCTGCCATGAGCCAGAAGTTTTACCCCTGCTTAATATCTCAGGGGTGTGGGAGGGGAGCCCTTCACAGTGGCCAGGAGGTTTAGTAACTCACAGTTTGTTATTTAGGGTTCTTCATCTCTCTGACCCTCACCCTCCTGGGAGTTGTGAAGCATTGTCCTGGTCTGCTGAACCCAAAAGCAGGTCCCTTGGTCAGCTTTTGGCTCTTTCTCCTTTTTTAATTGTGAGAGAGCTAAGCCTTGTCTACCTAATGCAATGCCATCTGCCCACAACTCCCCACATTACATGAAATTTTGATTGAGTACTTTTCACAAAGCATTATATGAAAAACATTGTTTTCATGAGCATAATTTACTTAGCCATTTCAGATTATTATATTTTTTTATTACTTTGAGTTTTCCTTCTTATAAATAACATTGTGATGGCCAGATTAATGATATAAATGTTTCCATGTTTTAAACTCTTTCCTTAGAATAGATGCCCCAGAACATTTTATTTTTATTTGAAGGGCTAGTGTATCTGATTAATCCTGATAGATACTGTCAAATTGTTTTCAAAAAGGCCTGTACTTACTTGAAATCTGCCAGTAGTGTGTGAGTGGTTTTATTTGACATATTTTATATGCTTGTAATCATGATATCTCATTGACCCATTTATCATTTCATAGTGACCCCCCCTTACTCTCAAGTAAGGCTTTTGGCTGGGAGCAGCACTGCTGACAGTATTCTTGTAATGGGAAAAATGTACAGACACTCACAGGCTATTTGGAGTGCCCAGTGAGCCTGCAGAAGGACATTGAGTTATTCTAGCCCTTGCAAGTCTCAAGGAACATGTGTAGGTTGCTTCAAGAGATAGAGGCTTCTTTCGAGGACATGTGGAGTTCAGGAACACTCAGGCACAGCTGTTCCATAGAGACTGGAACATGTCTCTAGAAAAAACAAACAAACAAACAAAAAACCAAACAGTGCAGTCACTCAGCCAGACCTCAAAAACAGACACAGCAAGCTCATTGAGGGTACGGTGCTGCTCCGGGACTGGTAATTTTATTTTTTCCTTGTAACAGGCATCACCTGCCCCTTATCTGACTATTCTGCCTTTATGGGGACTCAATTGCTTATTATCTGTGCATTTGTGGCTCCTGCTGCTAAGGATTAGCTGACCCTAATAATATCCTTATGGCTCATGCTTCTACTCTTTTATGGTTTCTGTTTCCTGCCTCCTCTCTGTCTCCCACCTTTCTCCTCACTGTAAATTGCTGATTCTGATGCTGAGTGTTCCACATTCAAAACCCCCATGATTGTGGCTCTGACTAGATTGGCCTGTCCTCATCTCTGTTGAGCTCAGTACTAGTGCAAGTAGAGCTCTTGGGAAGGGCCTCCTGGCTAAGGGGCTGTCTACTGGTGAGTATCTTTGAGTCTGGTGCCATCCCTCATGCAACTAACTGTAACCATGGTGGTAGATCCTGTGTTAATAACTATGGCATCTGTGCTAAGAATCCTCTCTCAGAATGGGTAGCAGATCCCTTGAAACTTTCCCATAGCAGTCAGTGAAACTTCCAGGCATCCTGTATGGCCTGTCCATTTCCAGCACGTAACTTAACCGAGAGGAAACTTCCTGGAGAAGATGACAATAGAGCAGACTCTTGAAGAATGTTAAGAGTTGATTAAAGAGGGAAGCGAATACCAGGCAGAGGTTATAGCTTGAATAAAGACATAAATATATGAAACACCAGGCCATGTGCATGAAACTACCAACCCTAAGTCAATTTAGTATTACTAGAACAAGTGTTGACACAAAACAATATAGGAAGTATAGAAACCAGTTTATGAAAGACCCTATTTGCCATGTTAAAGAGCTTGGCTTTTGGTAAAAGGAAGCCACTGAAATGTTTTGAACAGGGAAATATAATGGTTTCTTCTAGTTCAAGTGTAAAAGACGGACTTAAAGGGGTCAGGACAAGCAGCTTATTAACTACTTAGGAAATTATCAAATAGTTCTTGCAAGTCATAGTGATTGCAGTGGTAATGGAGAGGGAGAACAAGATGCAGATTTGAGGAATAGTTGGAAGGCAAAACATGCAAAACTTGATCATTGAATCAATATAGAGAGTGAGTATCAGGAAAGAGTTCAGCATTACCCCCAGGTTTCTAGCATGGACAACCACTAAATGATAGTGCCTTTCATTGAAGTTTAAGAACATCGGACAAAAAGCAGTTGGGGGTCAGGGGAAGTACTAAGTTCACTTTTGGACATTTTGAGTTTGATGTACCCCAAGTACCAACACTTGGATATATGTATCTATGCTCAAGTATCACTTCTTGAAAGAAAGCTTTCCTGACCTTGATCAGGTCATACCTCCAACTACTGGGTACAGGTCTTATAGCACTCTATACTTTCCTATTGTGCAAATCACAATTTAAGGTAAATAACTAATTGTGGGATTAGTTTTTAAATGCATTCTTCAGAAGGGCTGGTGCTGTTTCCTTCCCTGGCCTAGGCCAGAGACCTCTCCACACCAGGAACTCCCTAAATATTTATTGAATGAATCCTAGGTGTTTCTTCTCAATAACCTAAGAGTTAGATAGTGCTGTCCCTATCTTCCATATTTGGAACTGGAGGTTCTTAGAAATAAACTTCATACAATGAGTGAGCATATGTTGGTGGATTTTGGCAAATAAAAATATAGAACACTTAGTAAAATTTGAATTTCAGATAAATGGCATATACATAAAACAACAATATACACAAATAATAAACGTATTGCATGGGACATGCTTATACAACCCTAAATGAGTGGCATTTGACTCAAAACTATGTGTCCCCAAAGTCCAACTCTCTCTTCTCTTCCACTAAGAGAAAACACTACTCCTATGCTGAAAGTATTGGTGGAGATTATACCAGTCCTAATCCTTTTCCTGTTAATAAATGTTTTTGTTTTGTTTCATTTTATGTTGTTTTGTTTTAAAATTCCTGCTTGAACAGGAAATAAATCAGTTTATCCTGGATGGAGGGCAGTGTATGACGGGATTCCCAAAGTCTTAGAGTTGTCCTGTGAAGCCTACCTCCAAATATAAAGGGAAAAGAAAATTACTTGGCCTTTTTCATGGTAATGAGTTAGAGGATGCTCCCTGGGTAGAAACACTCCCCACCCACTTCTGTGGTATTTTGAGCCACTCAGGAGCTGTGGTCCCTATCAAATGACTACCTGCGTCAAAGACAATGCTTTATAGTTTGCCAGTTTCCTCAGACTTTCTTAATTGTTCTGGAAACAAGATAACAATGTGGTTCTAGCAATTTTCCTGACTGATCTTTAGGGCTGTCCTGTGTGGTTAATTTGATCTGTGGGGCTGCTGCGTTATGGGTAATTTTGAAAGATAGGGTTTGCTTATCTGTCTGTTTTCCCCATGTGATAACATTTAGGCACTGTTTCGCAGAGGGACAGTGCAGGGTTTTGCTTAGGGGACCTTGGAGGGTCTACCCCCCCTCCCCCGCTCGTTTACTTTCTCCCTCTCACTCCCTCTCTTTCTTTCTGTCTCCTCTCTGTATTCATATGGAGAGACGCAATTAAGTTTTTTACTAGAATGTTAATAATATTTTTTTCTAAATGGTGTGATTTGGGAATAATTTTTAGTTTTCCTTTATATATTTCTATATATGTATTTAATTTTTAACATTAATCTTAAGTACCATAGTAATGCCTTTACAATAGCAACAATAAAGAATTGTTTTCTTTTGGGGAGAAAACCAACTTCAGCCTTCCCTTTGGGGTCTGGACTGTCCTCATATCTGACACTCTTCTATTTCTTCTTCCTATTTTCCACTTGCAAGAGAAAAATAAAAAAGACATAAGATAAAGAAAAAAGAAAGTATTTTCTAAAAGCCTGCTCAATATAAAGGCAAAAATAATCAAAAGGAACAACTCTTTTTTTAAAAAAAGAAAATTATGATAGTTGTCAAAAACATCACAGAAGGGCAGGTTTGGATTTAGATTTAGTTTAGATTGTAAACAATGAAACATACTGCTAGCTCAGGATTTGATATATGGACTCTTTGCAAGGGAAATTTGTGTGCAAATATTCCCAAAGGTTGGCATTTCCATGTGGTAGAAAACTTCAGGACAGGGAGTAGCTTGAGCCTCGGAATGAATACATATTTACCATGGCTTCATTAGGCAAGTCATAGGGTTGTTTCTTATGCAACAATATATGCCTGCTATCCAGATGAATTTCTTCTCCCTGGATTCCCAGGTAGCTGCTATCATTTGTAAGGATTCTTGTCAAATCTTTTTTGAAACATTTTTATCTATAGAAAATAAATGGAATGCATAAGACCTGGTAGAGTTCTAGGGAGCAAACATTTAAGCTTCAACTCTATTTTAGGCTTTATGTCCTCAGCCCAGTATGGGATAAGAATCAAGTCAAGGAAACAGTCACAAAACAATACTTCTCTTACTGTGTTCCTGCCTGCTTTGCAGAAATGTTTGCTCCCTCAAATTCCTCCTAGCTAATTCTGAAAGGGTGGTAGCTCATTTATGCTTGCTAACTCCCTCTCTTTGCTCCTGCTTGGCACTTTCTTTTCCTGCTCTCCTCTCTGGCTTACTGTGTCCTGTAGCTGTCAATATTATCAAGGCCTTATTGCTTCCACCAAAACGTCTTATGCCAGACAATACTTTTTCTCCACTCCTGATTTTCCTCTGGAAAGCATTGCCTTGGGTTTTTTAAGGTCTACAATGCTTAGCGAAACAGCTCTTTTAGTTTTTATTCACACTTTATTGCAGACTCTTCCACCTTGGGCACAGGAATTAGGTCCACAGGGGTTGGACAGAAAGATGATCTGAGTGGCAAGCACTTTGCTCTACTCAAAAACTTCTCCCATCTCTACCCCCATCCCTGATGCTTTGTCCTTGAACCAAACTTGAGGATGTAGACTCTTGTGTATCTTTGGGTAAGTTCTTTGTTTCCCAGAAGGCTTTTCAGTCCTTTAGGCAAATAAGCCCATTGTGGGCCACTCTGCTGGGCTTCCAAACATGAATTCCAAGATGAATGAGGCCATATTGTATCAAACTTAGAAACTCCCACTTTACTCTCCATGAATTTAGATTTGGGGGTCCAGGTGTAATAAGGTACTTAGTGAGAGAAAAGGAGCAACTTTAGCCACACTTGAAGCTGCCAGCTCCCTGAATAGGTGGGCACAGTGGGTCTTTTGGGCAAAGGTAGTCATTTGAGTGACCCCAAATAGTTATGCAAATAAAAGGCAGAAGACTGGGAGAGCATCTTAATGTGGCCTGACCATGACACCTCTCCCAAGTCCCCTTGATATGCAGCTGGTTGCTGGAGAAGAGTTGGGTAAGTCTGCATAGATGCAAGGCCAGCCTCTGGGAGAAAAGGAATGGCTCAATGTCACTAAAACTGGATGGATTGGGGTGGTTTTGACTGAGGTTTTCCTGTACTTTGAAAGGATAACAAGTCCCAGAGGAATACACACTATGAGGAAAGAGGAACCTGGTCTGATGGGTCCTGGGGCGAGGGGGAGGTCTGTAGTATATGTGGCTGAAGCTGGAAAGTCTTCCCAGTGAGCCTGTCTGGCCCAGTGCTCAGACTTTGAAGCCCAGTGCCCAGCCTTTGAACAACTAGAAGTGTAAACTGGGCTGGCTTTCTACTTAAAGCCCATGATAGCAGCACCAGTGCCTGGGCAGGGTTCTGGACAGCAAGAGCATCAGCCCAACAGGAGACAGGGTTCATTGGCCTGTGCGAGACCCATGGCAACAAACAAAGCCTGGTGCTGGGAATCAAAATGGACCTTTTTGAAACAAGGAAGCCCTGATTTTCTTGGCATTTCATGAGGATGGGCGTAACTGGGGGAAATGGAAGGGGATCGAGGTTGAGACCCTGGGCATCCTGGTAATAAGGTCAAGTAAAGTTGAAACAATTAACTGCTAAGATTATAGCAGTGTGACTATTTTTGGAGCCCTAAACTGATGAAACCAGGCACATTGGTTACACATGCAGAGAGAAAAGGCCCACTTACCTTTCTTTCGTTTTACGATTATTATCCACAATAATTTAGGGCTCAAATGAGGTTGCAGATTCATACTTTTAACTTTAATTCCTAAAATATTAAATAATGCTGGGTTTTAAAAGTAGGATTTCATGTGATTGGCTGTCCTACCCTGGTCTTTTTATGAGCTGGATCCATCCACACAGATCTTTTGGATTAATCTAGATTGTCTCCTCTTTGGCTAGTGCCACTCACCAGTTCTTGCACTGTAATTTGTTTTTTTTATCTGAGCCTGTCTCTAGACCTCAGCTCTCCTGGTTTGCCTGGCCCTTCTAGGCTGACCCACCATCTGTTCTGGACTAAATTTTTGGGCCAGGCAGAGATGCTCTTCTTCCAAACAAGCCTGAGATATATGTCTGCTTTTCTCCTTCCCTCAACTCCTGTTCCATGACTGGCCTTCTAGTAAGTGGAGTGGATCAGCCAGAGCACTGAGAATCAGGAGGCAGAGAGTCCGTGTGACTGCCATGAATCTCTGTTTGGTTAGGTTTCTTGAGCTATTTCAAACTCTGCTTCTTCATCTGTGAAATGTGGGAATTGAGCTTGATGATCTCTCCATGCATTATCAGGTAAGAAGTAAACATTAATTTTTTTGGCGATGGTAGTGTTTGTAATAATTTGGGGATCCACACAGACAAAAAAACAAAAACCATTTTCCTTCAAATCAAATGTTCATTTTTGCCCTGGAACATTCATAGTGCATTTATAGCTCTCAAACAGAACCATTATGATGTGAAGTTTTAAAAAATTTAAACCCTTGAAAAAAATGGGAAACTTTAATGAGTTGCACAGCATTGTATCAACCATTGGTGCGTATTTCCCCTTCTGAAGAGGGAAAGATGAAGGTTGATTAGAGAGTTGATACAATGGAAAGAATGCTGAAATCCTGGCATTCATTTTACCTTAAAAGTCTGGAGTTTTTATTCACATCAACTTGATAATGTAAGCAAAAGCAATGGAGAAACTTGCCCGGGACTTGGTCTTCCCACCTTTATTCAAATTACCATGTTTATTACTTTCCATATCTTAACAAGGGGAAAACTGAAAGTAAGGGAGGTGTGTGTATCAGTGACCTCAGTCATACCTTCCATCACTGAAAATGAGAATGAGCAAGCAATTAGTTTTTCCACATTGAGAAATCATAAAAAAGCTCAATTTTTAATGGCATTAAGATCGAAAGCAACCAACAAAGGCAAGGAAATTCACTGGGGAGGAAATGAAATTCCTTCTTATATCATAAACCTGAGAAAACGTAGTCTAATGATTTGATCATATCAGGAATCCCCTGCCCATACTCAAAAACAATCTCTTTTCCTGTAACAGATCTTTTTAGTCATGCAAGGTTATGTCTCATGCACACAATCATGAAGAGATTTTTAAAATCAAATCCCTAAGAGTCTTATTAAGTTAAGGCTATGCACATATTTCTTTGAGGCTCTTTTGACAAGAATTATCAAACTGCAAAACTTTCCAAGATTTCAAACCTGAAAAGACTTGTGTACAGGTTCAACTTTTTTTGTTGTTTTGGTAAGTCAGTAAAGACAGGTCTTCTCTTTATCTTTAGTGAAATCACGATGAGTAAACTGAAAGGAAGATTAGGTTGGGGTTTATGCAAACAGTTTCTTCCTTTCTGTCCCTCTACAATGCTCTGGCTGCAGACAGATTTATTTTTTGCATTTCTGTATACCATTCCTTCATTCCCAGACCACTGCTGGTCTATCCTGAGCAATTTTAGCATTTAAGCATTTATCTCTTAGATTGAACATACATAGTCAAAATTTCTTAGGGTCAGCCTGTAAACATGAAGTCTCTAATCTGAAAAAAAAAACAAGTTTCACCAGCAATTCAAACTGATGTGAAAAGGAATCATTTGGAGCTCGTTGGCCATAACTATCAAGGAACATTTATTTGGCACCTATTTACATATAAAACTAAAAAAGTGAATAGTGTGGGCACATTTCTAACCCTAAGAGGCACAGTTGATCATAACAATGACACTAAGGACTACCAATCAACAGGCATTTACCACGTGCCAGGTGTTTATAATTTCCTTTGATCCCTACAGCAACCCTAATAATTTGATATTATGACCATTCTACCAAGAAGGAAACCAAGTTTAAGAAACATTAAGCAACTTGCCCAAAGTTGCATAGCATAAATTACACTTGTTTCTGAAAAGCACACTGCCATATTGTATATTGAGTATGTAGGACTGCAGACACCTTGTTCCCCACCTGTTTGCATGACTTTAAAAACATGGGCGAATGGGGTCCTTCAGTGGAGGACAAAATGGAGAAAACAATAGGATCTGTTCTCCAGATGGCCCAATATACTAGTCTCCTGAAATAATCCTCTAGAGCAGGGGTTCTTAATAAGGGGTCCATGAGCTTAAATTGAAATAAATAAAGGGCCGGCTGTAGTCCAGTTGGTAGGGCGCCGGTTTACCACATGGGAGGCCCCAGGTTCGGTCCCCAGGGCCTCCCCGAGCGGGCAGACTGCCTCGAGAAGGCAAGCCACCGTGGGCGGGGCAAGCCCCCATGGGCAAAAGGCAAGCCCCCCCGCAAGCAAGGGCGAGCCCCCATGAGCAGGCAGGCCGCAGAGCCCGTGAGCTGACTCAGCAGGTCGCCCCGGGGGGGGGGGGGGGGGGGGGAGAGACAGACAAACAGACACAGAGGAATGCAAAAAAGAAAAATGAACACAGCAAGAACAAGCAGAAGAGGGGGATGTATAATAAAAAAATAAATAAACATTCTTGTGGGGACAAGTTGGTGCGGGTGTGATATATTTATTAAATAATACACAGTATAGTGTGGACTTAGAAAGGGGTCTGTGGTTTTCAGCTGACTGGCAGAGGGGTCCATGGAACAAAAAAGGTTAAGAACCCCTGCTCTAGAGAGGGATAAAGAGGAAATAGAAATTAAAGGAAGCATAAAATATCTATACAGTTATTGAGGGAGAGGGATGACAAAAGAAATACGTCCTGTTTATAAATCCAAACGATACAGAAATATAGAATCATCCTACCAGAGAATGTTGCTGTTAATACTTTGTATACATTCTTGAAGGTTTTCTCCACATATAAAAATATATAACTATTTTTAAATGTGATCCAAATATACACATACATTTTGCCTAATAATATGCTATAGGCTTCTTTACCTATCAATACCTCAATTCTTTTTGCAACTTCTTAGTATTTCATTGTATGTGTAAGCCATAATTTAGTTATCTCTTTTTTCTATTGATTTGGACATTTAGATTTGTTTACAATTTTTCATTATTTCAAATATTCTCTAATAAATATTTTTGTGCAAAGGAAAGGCATATTTAAAATTGTAGTGGCTACTGTCAGATACCTTTTGAAAAGGTTAGACCATTTTCAATTCTACTATCAGTGTAAGAGAGTGTCTGTTTCCCCACACCTTTGCCAATACTGGCTATTATTAATCATTTTAAGTTTTGCCAATATTATGGGTGAAAAATTGTATCTCACTTTGATTGAAATGTCTTTCATTGTCAGTGAATTAAAGCATATTTTCACAGTTTTATTGACCACTTGCGTTTTTCTTCTGTAAATTCTTGATTCTATCTTTACTTCTTTTTCTATTTGGGATTTTAATTTTTATTTTAATTGACTGATTAATTTCTTGTATATTAGGAATTGTTTAACATTTGTCTGCTATGCATATTGCAAATAGTTTTCCCCTAATTTGTCTTTTGAATTCTCCTTCTCCTCCTCTTCCTTCTTCTTTTTCTCTCTTACTAAATAGGTATTTTGAGTTTTTACATCAGAGAATTTTTATGGCTTTTGGATTTCATATTTTGAAGTGGACTTTTCACAGTGTCAAGAGTATGCAAATATCTATTCATGTTTTTTTCTAGAACTTATATTATTTTTTTACATTCAAATATTTGATCTAACTTTAATTAATTCAAAAGAAGCTAGGATCCAGGTAATGATGTGAAATCATCTGCTCTTTTTTATTAGAGAAGTTTTAGGTTTTCAGAAAAATCATGCATAAAATACAGTGTTCCCTATACCACCCTATTATTAACACTTGCATTAGTGTGGTACATTTATTACAATGGATGAAGGCACATTTCCTCATCTGCAGAATGAAGATAATAATAGATTTGGGGGATCAGTTTTGCCTTGTATGTGTCTGTCTGGCACATGAGATAAGTCATTAAATAGTTAGCTAATATTGGAGGCTTTATGGAGTTACAACAATGGTCTCTTTAATTCCTGACGCCATCTGCATGGAATGTCATAAGTTGGTTTCAGAAAGGACCGCCTCAAGTGGAGATTCTGTTCAAGTCAAGTGGTGTTTTTATGCGTTCCCAGTTTGTATGTGATTCAGTGACGCGCTCTGTGGGAGTTATAGAACAAGCATTAGACATAGTCTTTACTATCGGGAATTTTGCAATTTGGTTGGTAAAATGAGATTGAGAACAAATAAAAATACAGATAAAGATGCTGGATTAAGTACTAGATTGATATAGACAAGATGTGTTTTAGGTTAAGAAGATAGTTGTGTATGTGTGTGGGGGAGGGGTTTGGAAATGAAGGTCATGAAGAATGTGTAGGATTTGTTTGTCCTGAGAAAAGGGCATTCCAGGTTTGGGAAACAGCATGAACAAAGCTGTAGATCTGGGGATGAGCATGTTATAGTGTCCCACTGTGGATGATGTGGAGAATGAGGGAGGAGAGTCGATGGAGCTGCATGGCTGGAGCAGAGAGGAAGGGGCATCATTGTTGTTCATTTTTGACTCATTGATTTTCTCTGCTAATTGAGTCATGATTGCTTAATGCTGCCAGGTGCTTTGATAGCTCCCTTGTTCCTTTTTTGACTGTTAGGTACTTTTTCTCACTTTTCCTTCTCAGTTTTGGGGATTTTTCAGATTTTAATTTGCTATCAAGCAACAGGGGGAAAGAGAACCATTGATTTTTATTACTATTTAACATTTAGGTAAACAAAGTCACAGAATAATCAAGAATCTTGTGAAAGGATGACAAAATTAATCTCTGTTAGCAAGAGGATTGAAATATCTTATACGCTTCTTTGGATCTTTATTATTACAGCAACTTTTTAAGCATCACCTTTAGGATGTTGTGCTAATATCCTTGCTGAGTGTAGGTAGATGCAATTTTATTTCTTATGTCCCTTAAGGAAAAAAAAGTCATCCTCTTGATAATCCTAGGCCAGTTAAATGTGTTAGGTAACAGTGAAGAAGGCCAGGAGTTTGACAGATTATCTGTCCTGAAAGGAACCTCCAAAGGCAATTATAAGAAAGTTTTTTCATATGATGAGCTGAAATCTGTTTTCCTTAAATACCAACTCAGGAATCTAGTGTTGCCTACAGGAGGTCTAATGCTGAACCAACTCTAGCATTTAATTCTGTGAACCCAGACAAAGCCCTGGATGCACTGCTCTACTCCTAGGAGCAGAAGGGCACAGCCTCAGTGATTATTTTGGTTTACCCTTCTTTTCTTTCATGTTTTTAGGATAGTGCCAGGTGCTCGAAATCTGGAATGTGAATGGCCTCTCAATCAAATGCAAACAGAAACTGCCACATAGTAATTTCCACATGTTCCAAAGAGAAGGTGCACTGCATTTTTGTTACTCATTTTTTTTTAAATAAAGGAATAGTTGAGACTGTTGTCAACAAGCTTGACTTTGAGAAGACACCCAAGACTGGGTTGATGGTATAGGTAGCTAAGACATGACTATATCACTTGACATATTGGTCTCTAGGATAAGATATTAAAGTCCCCTCATTAATCAACAGATACTTGGATTGGTAATACTCCAGTTACCCTGCTGCGTTCATTTACAAAGGGGACCATGGCAAACTCAACTATGTTCAGAAGTGGATGAGAAAGGGTTAGGAAACCATGGAGTTGTAATTCAGGATGCACAGGAGAAGGAGGGGCAGGAGATGAGAACATCAATGTTAGCTGGGGGCAGAACTGTGCAAAAATGAATCGACATGAGCACAAAGCTGCTTGCTCTGTGGAAGGGATCCTAGATGTGTTCTGAATTGCTCCAACAAGAGAACTCAGATCGGAAAAACAGATTTCAGATCATCATAAAGAACTTACACAATTTGTCTGAAAATAAAATAAATCTTGTGGGTAACTAAGCTTTCTGTTGCAACATGTGTTCAAGCAAGGCAATAAACCGTCTTCAAGAATATTAGTGTGAAGATTCTAACACATAACGACTTGTACATAATAAGCACATGAGTCAGGTAAATAAATGAGTGTATTCCTGAGTGATAGGTTAGACCAAATGACCATAGGAAGTCTAGAAGAATGCTAATACTCTGATTTGTTAGGATCTACTTGGCACTAGTCATTACGTAATGTGAAAACAACCTGGTTCCTTGCTTTAGAAGTACTGTCACTGAATAGATAAAGAAAATACTTGAAACAATGAGAAAGTAGGTAGAGAAGATTAACCTGACAGATGCACACTGGATAAAATAAAGCTGTTCTTCTCCAGCTGAACTGTACACTCCCCCTCATATTCACATACCAAAATATCTACGGCGAAACAGCAGAGGAAGTGTTCAAAGCCTACCTTCTCTGAGCATTAATTTTACTTGATTTGGGGGGGTAGGTGATTTAGCTTATAAGTAACTTAAACATTATTTTTATATCAAGCAGATTTGATAAAATCTAAGACTTCAGAGAAATGATATTCTTATTGCAGAATGGCTGTAGCCTTGGCTCCAGTGGCCTGTGAGTTCTCTCCTGCTCTCTGAGGCTGTTGGTCCTTGGATGGGGCAGTGTGAGCAGCCTGTAAGAAATGGTTAAAGAGTGGAAGCCATTCCCAATTAATAAGCATGGAGAGTTTGCCATGCTATTGTGCTAAGTGCTGGGGTGCAGAGCTGAAGACAGTTTTGCCCTGGAGAAGCTTTACAGCTACTGAGGGAGAAAGACACATAGATAACTTCAATATATTCTGGAAACTGATTAAAAAAAACAGTTATGCACAGAAAGAGACCCTGAGTAAATCAGAGAAAACAACTAAAGAATATCGTGGTAGATTAAATGCAGGGCTTAAGGCAAATGAAACAAAGACCAGACCAAGAGTTATGCCCTGGAGATTGTCCCAAAGAATGAAGCTGCTGCTAACAGAAAAGGTAGGTACATAATTAGGTGCCTCATGATGGTGGCTATTTTTAAACAATTTCTGCACAACTGAGAATTCACAGTGCATGTGGGGGAAGAAAAGAAACACATGAAAAAGACAA
Source organism: Chaetophractus vellerosus (assembly GCA_004027955.1). Classification (NCBI taxonomy): domain Eukaryota; kingdom Metazoa; phylum Chordata; class Mammalia; order Cingulata; family Chlamyphoridae; genus Chaetophractus; species Chaetophractus vellerosus. The sequence goes on along the minus strand of PVKH010010118.1, from coordinate 3,578 downwards.
ACACCCAATTTAGAGAACCTGAAGTTTACACCCACACTGTCTAACCTTGCCCTGCAGCTCTCCCACCTACCTGTCTACACAAGCGCATTTCCATCAGTGATTCTAAGACCCAAGTTCTAATATTTTCCAATTTTTACCTTACCCTGTCTATCAAGAATTAAACGAGTTGAAAATTCCAGAATAACCTTTTCAGTAGAGAACCCAGAATCTAGCAGCTCTTGACAAAAATTAGAATTAAGGATACAACTTTGCAGAAATGGAATATACCTAGTTGGGGGTGGTATTAAACTATGCCATGACTTAGATTTTCATCTTTTGCTGGCCACAAAGAAAATTGTAGCTAATTCAAAACACACAGTTCCTGCTTCTCCTATAGAGTAGTGATTTTGATTCATAGTGCTGTTTTGGTACATCAGTAAATCAAGCCATTCTTTTTTTTTTTTTTACTTTTAAATTTATTTTAAAATTTACAAACACTCTACATACCCACCAAAAAGCAACTCCCCCCTGGTAACCCTAATCTACTTTCTGTCTCTACAAATTTCATATAAGTGAAATTATGCAGTATTTGTCCTTATGTGCCTGATTTATTTCATTCACCCTGATGTTTCAAGGTTCATTCGTGTTGCAGCATGTCTCAGAACTTCATTCCTTCTTACAACTGAATAATATTCCATTGCATGCATGTATCATATTTTGTTTACCCACTCACCTGCTGATGGACACTTGGATTGTTTCCACCTTTTGGCTATTGTGAATAATGCTACTATGAGCATTAGTGTACAAGTATCTGTTTGATACTTGTTTTCAATTGCTTTGGATATATACCTAGGAGTGGAATTGTGGGCTTATATGATAATTCTAAATTTAACTTTTTGAGGAAATGCCAAACTGTTTTCCACAGTGGCAACTCCATTTTACATTTCAATAGAATGTTCTTTATTTGGATTCTCTATAGACTCAGGGTGAGCAACTTTCTCCTATGCAGGAACATTTTCAATTATATATGGGCCAGTCATTGTTTACTTTTTCATTACAGTCCCTGGACACTTACTGACCACCAGGTGAACTCTGAAAGTCACCTTTCACTGTTTCCTTCTTGTCTTTTTTAAATTAATTTTTTGTAATTTTTAAAGAAGCTTTAGATTACATAAATGTTACATAAAAAACATAGGGGATTCCCATATGCCCCACCCTCTTACCCCCCTACACACTTTCCCACATTAACAACATCTTTCATTAGTGTGGTACATTTGTTACAATTGATGAACACATATTGAAGCATTGCTACTGACCGTGGACTATAGTTTTCATTATAGTTTACACTCTGACCTGCACAATTTTATAGGTCATGACAAAAATGTATAATGGCCTGTATCCATCATTGCAATGTCATGCAGGACAATTCCAATGTCCCAAAAATGCCCCCATATTACACCTATTCTTCGCTCTCCCTCCCCTCAGAACCTCTGGTGGCTGCTACCTTTCTCTCAATGATAAAAGTTCTTCCATTGCTCGAATAATAATAAGTATATAATGGAATAATCATAAGTCTACTTTAGGCCATTGTTCATCCCCCAGTCCTGAGGATTTTGGGATGGTGATGCTGACTCTGTTTCTAATTGAGAGGGGTCTTAGATCCATGGGACAGATGGATGGAACTATCTTGCTTGCAGTTGCAGGCACCCTCTGTTCCTTGGGATGGGCGTTGTCCATCACCATCATCACTGGTGAGTCCAATGAACTGGAGAGTAGGTGAGAGCAGGAGAGAGAGGGAGAGAAAGAGCAGGTTACCATGGGAAAGGCAGGAGATACACTCATACTTAGGTGAGCTCATTGACAGTGTGTGATGCCCAGTGACTTCATCTGGCATGCACATCTCAATGGGGGAAAAAAGGTTGCAGACTTCTGCCATGGATAATGATTTGCTTTTCAAATAGATTCTACTACAGGAAGCATGTGAGAAAACTTAGCAGCTGTTTAGGTATATTGCAGCATGTGACACACTTTTGAAAAAATGTATCCCAAAGGATTTTAGAAAACACATGCCAACTTTAAATGGGTATTTCAAACTATCAGGAAATCACCTACAACAATTAGTCCTTCAGAGACTGTACCAGACCCAGTTTATGCCTCTTCCCAGATTGACTTGGCCTTACTAACCCTCCAGTCTCTCGCTGCTTGCTCAGTGGAGTGCCCTGGCCACCAAGACACTTACCTCCTAAGTTTTCTGGCCACTCAGGGTCATTGCTGCTCACCAGTATGATGATCTCTATTGTGCCTGTTGGGAACAAGGTAGGATCTGACCACACTTGACTCGCTGCTTCCTCGCATCACTCTGGTCTCAAATGAAGCATCTGAACATAAAGCTTGGTATCTGGCTGCTGGAAGAAGCTGGGTTGCACAACCAAGACTTGCAGGGCAGTTAATGTACCAGGTGGCAAACTTTGACCAATGAGTGATGGGAAATGGAAAAGAGTTGGCCAATAATTCCTCTTCTTTCCTCTCCTTCATGGGCTTTTTCCAGGCAGTATTGGTCCACAGAACCTGTTTGAAATATGTCCTATGTGACTGAGTAACCATCTGTGTTTTCCTGTAAAACTGTGGCCAGCTTACTAATGCAACAATATGTATTTGCTTTCTCTGCCTCACATCCCGTTTTACCTCACACTTGCTGCTCTGAGATTGGACCTCCTAATAATGCTTTCACATGTGAACTTTACCTCAGATTCTATTTTCTAAGGAACTTGGACTAAGACAAACTAAGGCTGTTGGCTAATGTGGTATCTGATTATATTAAGCTCTTATTTGAATTCCAGCTGTCCTGTCCATTTTGTGATTTGTTCTTGTCTACACGTCTTCTGTTATCTCTCCAGATCCACTTGCTACCCTCTGTCTCCATGTCCTGTGTTGTGAGATGGTTTCTCTTGATTACATCAATAGGCTCCCTTGCTGTTTGACTTCTGGTTGCATTCTATCAATGGGGAGTATCAAGAGGAGATTAGACAAAGGAGAGTGACCTTTGAGTGTTTACTTGCCAACTCCTTCCCTGCAGGGAGGCTGGTTGAATTCTCCTGTTGAAGATCACAATTTCGAGTGGGCCTCTTCCCACAGCTCTCTCTAGGTTTCAGTAACTGTCTCCTCCCTCACCCTTTTAGGCCTAAGATTGTTAGGGCAACCCCTGTAGCTTCTCCGTACCTTGCTCACACCTTTGTTAATGAGCCCTCTTCATATTACCCAGTTTATGTATGATTGTCTCTTTCCTATCTGTATATTAACTGATATAACTGATATGATTCTAAGCCTTAGCACTCATTCCTGCTAGTGATAAGAGGCAAAAACACACAATGAAACATGGGTTGGTTTTCCAGTTTTCTTGTTATTTTAAGTTTTTTACTTAAAAGATCAAATAATTTGGGGAAGGAACATAAAAATTAATGATGAAACTTTGAACTTAATTATACATTTCATGCCCATGTCAGGAAAGGTATTACATGTGAAAACTACAAAAGATATTATCCATGTTTTATCTGTGGTCTTTCTTTTGGATTACTGGAGCATACCTGAAATTTTTTTAT
>PVKH010010117.1:0-18440 GCA_004027955.1 Chaetophractus vellerosus | reverse complement strand
TATGTAATACAAATGGGAAAATTATTTTAGGAGTTGTTAGCAATTAAGAGAAAAATCTTTCACAGTAATCAAAATTGGTGTTTGAGCACATGAAAAGAGGAATAATTTTTGAGAAACTACCCTATACACGACACTGTTACTAGATTTTGATGCACTTATGACAAAAATTGCATTTGGCAATACAGATTCTGAAACATTCTGCCTTTCTAGGATACTTACAGGTAGGTATTTTATCTTCTAGTTTCATAAACTAACATTTATACCTAAAAATGCAGAGAGTTTATGTCATAGGAAGTGGAATGCCATTCACAAATCTGGAGAGATAAAGCTGTGACTTTAGATGGGTTGGACAGCAGATGATATCTTCAGCGTTCAAAAGCATCTTGAATCCCTTGTCCTTTTCAAATTAGCAACCTTCGTTTCATATACAAATTTCAATCTGTGACCGTAATTTAAAAAAAGAGAGGTGGGGAAGGGCAAACACCCTGCCTTGTAATCCTCATTTAAAATGTCAGACCTATTTATAGGATGCATCTATTTAACCCTTGCTCTGTGACTGGCACTGTTGTATGAAATATCTAATAACAAACTTGTGAAATAAAAATTCTTATCGCCTCCATGTTAAGGAGAAATAATAAAGGCAGATGTGGTTGTGTGGTTTGAAGCTGTGTGCACCCCAGAAATACATGTTCTTAAATTTAATCCATTCCTGGGGGTGTGAACCCATTGTAAGTAGGACTTTTGATGTGGTAACTTGTGCCGTTAAGGTGTGGCCCAACTCAATCAGGACAGGTCTCAATCCTATTTCTGGAGCCCTTTCTAAGCAGAACGAAATTGAGACAGAGAGAAAAAGCCAGAGTAAGCAAGATGCTGAACATTGACAGCACCGGGAAGAGAAGGGGAGACCAGGAGATGCCACCATGTGCCTTGCCATGTGACGAAGGAGCCAAGAATTGCAGCAGCCAGCCCGAGAACGCCAGCCTTCAGGAAGAAAGCATCACCTGGATGGCGCCTTGATCTGGACTTTCTTTTAGCCTCAAAACTGTGAGCAAATAAGGTCCCACTGTTTAACCTACCCATTTCGTGGTATTTACTTAAACAGCGTAGGAAACTAAAACATTGGTTTACACAGCTAGGAAGTAAAGAGTAAAGACTGGGTTTGAACACTGGTACCTCTCATAGTCCTAATTGCAACTCACTGCTGCCTCTCCAATAGCTTTTCTATACATCCACAGGTGTTACTACAACCGCCCCCTTACTAGGCAGACAAAAGGAATTTGAATTGCAATTATATTACAATTTTAGTACTATCAAATGTATAATGAGGTGACCCTAAAGAGGTACTGTCTTTTGGACGACAGCAACTCTGTAGCCTTAGTGGAGACTAAAAAGGCATGAGTGTTCTTTTTTTCTTCTGAAGTCTTTATAAGTTGAAGCCAGTTTTGTAAGAAACATATTTTCCAAATAAACTTGCTTGTTGATTCCACGTTTCCTTCAGTCATAAAAAGTGAGACCCTGAAAATGATGGTATAAAGGCTAAGTACGTCAATATCAGAGGTGGCTCTTCTACAAATAGCTTCAACGTTTCCTCTTCTGGACGCAAGGAATAGGGACTTTTATGTATGAGAATCTAACCCAAAGACTGCTTCGTTCATCCTCACACATTACTTAAAATAAAATCATGTTTGTTCATGATGTTTAAAGGCCTATAAATCCTCCAAATTCTACTAATTTAGAATTTATTCCAGAAAAGTGACAGATCAGGTTGCAAACATATTCATAAGTCATGTTTTCTGAATAAATATAAATATACAAACAGGGAAAAACATTTTGTTGAATTTTGATGGACTGTCCCCAGCCTCTGTAAGACCTAAGTACGTATTATTTAAGAGGAGATGATTGGGAGGCAAAATGATTAGCACCCCAAATTAGATAATTTTATGGAACAAACTTTGATTTATAGATATTCTCTATATCATATATATACTAACAAAATCAACCAGCAAACAATATATCATGTAAAAGATAAATACAATATGCTTTGATAACCCACTTTAATGATTTTGAGATTTCTTACAACTTTGCATTGGAAAATTAGAGCAAGCATCTGCGAATTAGTATTTGAACAGTATGATTTTATTTATAAAAACATAACTATGTCTATATGTGCATGTATTTATGGCACTATTACATAATATTGCATTTAGGCTATATTCCAAAGTATATTTAATGGTCCTTTTTTCTGTGGAGTTTTTACTAACCTTATGTGTGTGTGTGTGTGTGTGTGTGTGTGAAAGACTTATAGATAAATCAGCCTGGACTTTTAAAATTGTGTCAAAGAAACTTAGTATTACAATTGCAATTTTGAAACAACTCCCCAGTGACTACTTAAAAGAATATATGTATACATATATTTTTTCCTTTTTATTCATGAAGGGAAGATGTTATTTGAGGATTTAAAGGAGAATCCAGAATTCCCTTGTCCATTGTAAAAAAAAAGGAATAATGCTGAATCCCCTTGTTCCCCTACAAGTTTATCAATTTTTGATTATGAGTTCACTGTTACGAGTAATGAAGTTTCAAGCCAAAGCCTTTATGATCTGTTTCAAGACAGCAAAGCTATCATCATGGCTTTTGAAAAAATTGGCTTCCATGAGATGGTTATAATGGTTATCCTGAATGAGGAATCGATTGAGCAGTCTCTTTCAAAAGAAGGAAGGGATCTGAAGTAGCAGGTATGCCTCTGTGCTCCACTCACGAGGCTGCACGTATTTTCAATCCAGCAAAGTTTCCTGAGTGCCCACTCCCTCCAGGCACTGATCCTATTGCCAGGAACACAAAGGTGAGAGCAGCCTTCACAGAGCTCGCACTCTTGCTAAGGAAACGGACACGGAAGATAATTATCTACAGAGTGGTGCAAGCAATCATATAAACATAGATGAGGCTTGGAAGCAGCACAGAAATGGAAAGGAAAAAGAAATCTCTTTTCTGAGGGGAGCAAAAAGAAACAGCATATAAAATGATATCTAAGGTAGGCTGTGAAGTATGAATAAGAGTTTTCTTATTACAGCTGTAATATGATTTAATTCAGGTACTACGAAATTCTTCTATCATAGCATAGAAGGAAGCATAAGGTTTAGTGTAATAAGTCTATAATATCCATTCCGTAGAAAAATAAGGATTTTTGACAATGATGAGACAATGTTTACCTCAGGGTAAAGATTTCATACTATCAGGATAATTTGAGGAAGTTTTAAGGATTCATTTGGATCTAAAGTCATAGAATCGTAGAATTTCAGTGTCCAAAGCACTCAAAGGACCTGTAAGAAATGGAAAGATGTGTAAACTGTGAGTAAACGAGGTGAGGGATGTATATCATGTCTGAGGACCATTTCAAGCTCCTCGAATAAGATGTGAAAGCAAATTTTCTTTCACCAGAGAGTCCACTCTGCTGTTAGGGAGAGAGCTTACTAGGTGGCTGTCATGTGGCAAAGGCAGTCGACCAAACTACGTGGCATGTAACTAACCAAGAACAAAGAGCCGTGCAAGGTTCCAAGGGGAGGGACAACTGAGGTAAGGCCAAAGAGCGAGCCAGTTAGGCAGGAGACCGAGGAGCACATTTTAAGCGAAGGAAACAGAGCAGACCAAGGCTGCAATTGCAGCTTCTGATTTCCTGTGGCATCATCCAGGAAGGAAACCTGTACTTCACTTAGATCGGTTCAGGCTTAGATCATTAGAGCTCATTCCATGTCTATGTGTGTGAATTGCCGCATTTAAAACAAATGCTCCCGAAGGTCTCTCATAAAGCCAGTCTGTACTGAAACAGCTTGCCAGGATGGCAAAATAAGTTTGCTCCTCCACGCCAACCCCGGTGACGTCGGAAGCGTTGACTGCAGCACGTGGCTGGGAGGACCCTAAGGTCTTGTCCAGGCCCGGGGTGGAGTGCCAGGCTTGGTTAGTGGCATCTGCTGCTCCTCAGGTAGAAAGCACTGCTGAAGCTGAGCTTAATCCCTTAAGAAGCTGTTTACTTTGCGTTAGGCGAAAGTGCGAGGAAACAAAATGCATAGCTACCAATGGTGGCCAGCATTTATTGAGCACTTAGAGCTTGCTCTCCAGCAGTGAAGGACTTTAAATGCATTAATTCATTTAATCCTTACAACAGCCCTGTGAGGTGCACCCGAAGGCAGAAGAAATGTTCAAGGGCGACAGCCAGTGAGGCGCCCAACCTGGCCGTCGCCTCTGCACCCAGGGAGAGCCTCCCTGACAACTGTCCATGCCACCATGTCAGCCACACAAGTTCAGCTCTAGCAGCCACGTCCTGAAGAGGCGTGATCAATACTGAAACACTACCCAAATGAAGAGCCAACGGGGCTCGCAGGCAGGGCCCCTGCTCCCCAGCCCACCGCTTTTGGAGCCAGCCAGAGGTGTTTTCAACACCACAGTGATCTGACCCCATTTCCTCTTAGTGTGTGACGGGGGACAGGGTTGGGTTTACGAGTTCCAGGCTCAAAGCCAATGACTGGGATTTTTCATGAATAGCTTAACTGCTCTGAGCTTTAGGCTCCTCATCTCTAAAATGGGAATATGTAAAATCACAATGTTTGCCTAAACATAAACACCTAGCACAATGCCTGACATAGAGTATATCTTACAAAATGTTCGTTTCTATTGGTTCTCCCATATCATTACATAAATGGACAAAGCAGCTAAATATGATGTAAAACCTTCCATTTTTCATTTGACTATATGTGTCTATATAACATATATTTTCAATTACTTGAATAAAGAGGATGCCATCTGTGATTTCCCCCCCTATAGATTAGGTAGAGCTTTCATTTTCAATTTGTTACTTTGACATTATATTTATAGGAAATTGGTAGCTTGGGTGAGCAGCAACAAGAAAAGATTCTGAATATGTGTGATATTTTCAGAAGAAAGCCATATTAATCCTATGGTTCATTACATAATATTGTTTTTGAGGTTATGAGGAGGTTCAACTATTGTGGCATTTTTCCATTCCTAGGTCAATGCTTAGCTGCTCTATACCAAATAACTCAATATTCTGCCAAAATGTTTAAGAGAAAAAATATTGGTCATTTAAGCATTCCTGAAAGTTAATTTTTTAAAAAATGGATTTTTTAAACCATGAAACTTTGATGAAAAATACTTAAATATAAGTGTATGGGTCGGGGCCGGCTCGATAGCCCAGTGGAAAGGGCACCGGCATACCACATGGGAGGCCCCGGGTTCGATTCCCGGGGACCTCTCCTAGCGGGCAGACCGCCTTGAGAATGGCAAGCCGCCATGGGTGGGCCAGAGCCGCCGTGGGCAGGGCAAGAAGCTGCCACGGACAGGGCAAAAGCTGCCACGGGCAGGGCAGGTCGCCTGCGGATGGAGCACAGCCAGCCACCCGCGAACTGAAAGCCGGCTGTGAACGGACGCAGAGACCGCCCACAAGCGGGGAAAGCCGCGCCTGCGCAGTGACCACTCTCGGCGCGTCGCCGCAGCAGGGGAGAAGGGGAGATATGTAATAAAAATAAATAAATCTTTAAAAAAAAAAGTGTATGGGTCATTTTTAGAATAAGAAAGGAATTCATTGGAATATTTTATAAGGATCATTTAAGAAGTTCAAATATACATGCAGAAAATAAATAACGTGGCTCTATTTGAAAACAGCATGCTATAAAATTCCTAGGAAGATTTTAGAAGTCACATTTTCTAGAATTGACACTTTCCACACTGACAATGTTGTGTTTATAAAAATTTAGTTAGTGTATGGGGGTCTTTGTGCTTAATTATGGAGGGCTATGAGTTACATAGTTAATGAGCTACGTAAGTTCACACCGGTACTTTGTAATCCAATAAAAAACAGGCTCCACATTCATACTTATGCGTCATAGACTACAAGCCTTGCCTGTGCACGGCGATATGTGGATATGTGAAGGCTCTCCTGCGATTATTTCTTTAATGACACATTGTTTCTCACCAGCTTAACAAAGGCGTCCTGGCCCATGCAAAGAAAACGGCTATTTTTCCATTTTATGTTTTCTGTTTAATGAAATTACAGCCCATTCCTATAAGTAAAATACTCAGAGAAATTCAAGAGCAAAAGACAGTCTCTTTCCTTAAGTCTCACGCAGAAAGTGGGTTTGCATTCCATATAAATCCATGGCTTGTTAAGTAAGACTGAGGTTGAGGCCATTTGCTAAGATGTGTTCATTCAAGGTTATTTCTACCATAAAGATATTTAAATTTGTCATGGATCAACGATTCATTGATAAGAGCTCCCCTATGTCATTTCACTTTGGCATGCTTCTTGAGTCCTTAGCCTAGCTTAAAATACTAGATTTGTGCTTTTGATATAACTTTCTAAATCATCATTATAATCATTAGTTATGGTCACTAACATTAGTTTCTTCATCTGTGAAATCACAGTGTGTCTGAACCGCTGCATGTCGGTTTCGTACACTTATCAGGAGAAGGTTTGTAAACTCTGTAGCACATAATATTTAGGAAAAGGAACACTTATATATTGTTTGAAGCATGATGGCATCATAGACTTTTATCATTTTACATATATTTGTTTTGTAGTGGGCCAATTGAAAGCATTTAAGTTTGCCCCACTTTTTCTTATATAACATGACATTGTATAATCTTTGTAAGAATCTTCCATTATTCCCTCAGGAAACCTTATTCTAATTGGACTTTTCGGTCAACGTGTGCGACTGTTTGGAAACATTGATATATCTTATCACACTGCCTCCATAGAGTACAACCATGTGTACTCTCACCAGCGGTACAGTACAAGCTTTTCCCCCTGAATTCTCACCAACATTGAGTGTGATGATGTTTTTAAAAATTAGTCAACTTTATAGAGAAAATTGCTTTCCTGTAAGGTAAACTTTTTAGTGTACTAGGAACTTGAATATTCTTTAATTACATACTTCCATTTTGTACTACATTACATTTTGCATATTAAATTTGGACTTTATGGTTAAGGTGTCATGCATTGCTCATAATATAAAATTCTAAAATCTTTTTTATTCTGTATGGCTACTAAAGTAGCTTGCTATTTCTCCATTATAAATTTATACTTTATATATGTGATACATTTAATTTGCATGAAAGTAAATAACTTGCTAGTGATTGACCGTTGTAAAAATGCAACCATAACTTCAAATAGGAAAGGGATTCTTCTGCTTCAGCTCACATTTGACCTATTACCACAAGACTATGAAATAGCAAATTTGTTATTTAAGTGGCTCCATGACTAGATAAAGCTTATTCAGCAGATATTTAAATCCTAATGGTTCTAAGAGAAAAACAACAGTTTCAGCTTATTGCTACATTTGCCTCATTTCCTTCTCCTCTGTGCTAATGGATATAGTAGAGATACATCATATATGACTAGCAAACTAGCCTTAAATTTCCTATGGCCAGGCTTTTCAGTTATTTAATTCCCAAGTACAATGAGTATGATTATATTTAGTTGATTAAAATCATTTTATTTTACATGAGCTGCTTATTCATGGTAAATGTTTTTCACGGGAAGAGGTAAGTGGCCTTTCTTAGGAAGGATCACCTGACAAAGGTGAGCTGCAGTTTATTTCCAGGACTTGTTTTCCAGTTCCTATTCCTATCAAAGACATGAAAATTAATTAGCTTGCAGGCTGGTAAATTTTGTTAGAAACCTGATTATAAAGCCATATAACTTGGATTCAAGGATATTATTACAAACATGTTTATGAAAAGTACACAACTCTCTCCAGAATTGAAGTGAATGTCATGGTAAAAAATTGCCCATGCGTGAAAATTTATTTTTGAAATATTTGACTATGACAAATATAGATTCTCTATTATTAAGCGTATGGTGGTTTATTTAAGCTATAGATGTGATAGCTATTTTTTCCTGAAGAATTCAGTTAAACTAGTTCATATTAATTAGATATTTCATCAGGATCTAATGCCATGAAAAAAAAGTCATTAACTTCATGGAATTGTTTTAATCTTTTTAGATAAAATCAGCATATTTAAGAATGATTGGAAATGTCACTGTACATGCGAGACAAAAGATCTTACAGTGGCGAAAGACAGAATGTTAATTTTTTTTAATTTTATAGTTTATATTTTTATTTTTATGTTTTCCTTATTTCAAACTTTTAAAAAATGTTTGTATTTCATTCATTTTTTAAAAAACCAACATTGTTATATCATTTTCCTATTAATTGTATTTGGTTATTTTGTTGGCTTAAATTTTAAAGGAGTTTGGGTCACAGAAGGGTTACAACTGTGGCAGGGGAGGATCATTGTGGCAGGGAGTGGTCAGAGAGGGGGATGCATGGGAGGAGGTTCATATGAATAAGGCACATGAATGTGCTCAAATGTTCATGGGGCATTGCCACAGTGGGGGGCGATCCATACAATAACCAAAGAAATATCAAACTCCCATCCTGGGGAGCTCTGCTGCATTCTCTAACGGGGCAGCAAGAATCCCCTGAGTACGGGTGCAGTGACTAGTGAAGGAGGATGGACCAACATTGGGCCCTTGATATTGATGACTGTACTTATGAACCTTTACTTCTGAAATTGAAACTTAGCATAGTGTTATAGGGATGCCTAAGTGTTACTTCCCGAGAGCCTCCTTGTTGCTCAAATGTGGCCTTTCTCTAAGCCAAAACTTAGCATATAAATGCATTACCTTCCCCCCAGCATGGTACATGACTCCCAGGGATGAGCCTCCCTGGCACCGAGGTATAACTACTAAGCACCAACTAGCAAAGCAACCAGAAAGAGACCTTGACCAACAAGGGGAAAAGGGAAAGACAAATGAGTTTATATGGCTAAGAGACTTCCACGTGAGTCGGGAGGTCATTACAGAGGTTATGCTTATGCACATCTCAGCAGGAACTCAAAGACTGCCAAAGTAAATATTACCTCAAATAGTGGGGCTCCTGAGGGCTATGGAGACAGCCAGATACTCTTGGCAGGGAAGACAGCTCAGGCGTTAGGTGCCCTGCCAGGGGCCCTACTTTGGAATTTATGCTCCCCAGTGTGATAGAGTTGGACTCAGTTGTGTTTTCTCTACCCATGGCTCTGCTGCCCCTCTATTTGAACCTATAATTCATTAGTATTAGAGTTGATAGTTGTATGTCCAAGAGACTTAAATCTTTGGGCTGTCCATGTGCAAGCTGGGCCCTGAATCTCAACAGACTTGCAACACCTACTCTCCAGTTTGTTAGACTGACCCAGGACAACTAACAAGGAGATGATGACTGGCAACGACCATCTCAAGGAACAGAGAGAGTCTGCAACCAAAAGCAAGATATTCCCATCCGTCTGCCCCATGGTACCTAAGCCCCCTCTCAGTTAGAGGCAGAGTGGGCATCACCATCCCAGACTCCTCAGGACTGAAGCATGGACAGTGGACTAGAGTAGACTTACAGTTGTTCTACTGTAGACTTATGATCCTAGCAATGGAAGAATTTTTATCATGCATTTGGAGGCAGTGGCCACTGGAGGTTCTGAGGGGAGGGAGAGGGGTCAAATAAGGGGTAATTTGGGGGCATTTTGGGGATTTGGGAATTATCCTGAATGACATTTCAAGGACAGATACAGGCCATTGTATATAATGTAATAACTTGCAATAATGTGTGGGAGAGAATGTAAACTACAATGTAAACTATAATCATCACTTAGTGGCAATGCTCCAAGATACGTTCATCAACTGTGACAATTGTACCACATTAATGAAGGATGTTGTTAACGTGGGAAAGTGTGGCAGGAGTAGGGAGTGGGGAATATGGGAATCCCCTACATTTTTTATGTAACATTTATGTAATCTTTAAAGTATCTTTAAAAAAAAGAATATTTGGGTACTCTTGGTTATATATTTCAACTATAATTTAAATAATTATACAATTCTTAGCAATTGTATTATGATTTTTATAAGATCAAATGTGCTTTAAAATATATATAAAAGAAATATTTTTTTATTTTATAACTACATAAGAAGGACTATATCTCTAAGTCAATATGAACATATAACATATAGAAATAATTATGTGATTTATATAATTTTCTTTATGTGGTTATATTTATATAATTAAAGCACATATATTATAGGTTAAGCAAACAATCATCAAATTTAATTCCTAATAAGATATAGAGTAAGTATTTGGATAGAGATATTTATACTGATTTTGATACATTTTATAATTTTTATTGATAGAAAATAAGAAACATACCTATTTTATCATTGAATCTTAGTATGCACACAAATACACACACACATATAACTTTTGAGATGGAGAAAGACTTATAAATCCTTATATGGGGAGCAAACGGATGCCAGCAAGTCTAAGCTAAGAAATATATAAAGCAAACATTTGAAATCCAAGAAAATAGAACATATTAATTTACTACCCCAAAGAGGACAAAGGCGTGAATCAGTTTATAACACAGTCTGTTGATTTTTAGAACTGTACCTGATCCCTTCAATTTCCTTTTCAATCGTGAAACCAGTTCTGACATACAAGGTAAGGCTTGACATAAGTAGATAGAAAAGACGGAGACTAAAGAAAGAAAATGAAAATAATTCGTATGCATATACTTCTGGTTTATTTTTGGCTACATTCTTTTCTTATTTGTGTCGGGGTGGGGAGGCAGAGAGGAAACGCTCACTTGTGAGAAAAGTCATTTGTGTTTATAGTAAGATGATAAAAATGCTGTCTTTACTAGCATATTCAAGCACTGATTCTGCGAAACTTTGTCAAAACAAACCTAAATTTACCTACAGAAAAGCCCCACGTATTTAAACCAGCCCTAGTTTCTTTAATAAACCCCAAATGTCTTAGAAGAAAGCTAAAGCCCAGGTGCCTGCTGGCTGCCTTCGCTGCCCCTCTCTGCGGGGTCCCCAGCCCTCTACTTTAGCTCCCTAGTCTTTGCCCCTTGGCTTCGCATTTCTAGAGTCAGCAAGGTTTTAAATCAAACCCCAGCGTGGGAGCTGCCAAGTCAGCTGTGGCACTACAAGGTAATATACCCCCGCTGTGTCACAACAAAATTCATTTCTGAAAAGTTCATTATAGTTCTTCTAAATTAGCAAGATGTAAAGGTGACCTAAAAGAAACAAATATGTCCTTTAAAAATGTCTTACCAAACCCATAACCAGGTTATTAGCCGATGTGGGCAACATACTGCCTTTTTAAACTGCTCTCTTCCTTTCCGAAAGTCTATACGTTCCTCGTGTCTAATACTAGTTATTTTGTGCAAAGCCCCTTTGCATGTCTAAATATAAATTTACACATAATAAACTTTTGAGAAATGCTACAGGTAACATTATATATACATTTTTCACTACAGCACTCTCTCCCCCCACATCAAACAAGAACAATGTCATTTTAGTCAAACCCACGTTTCCACCTGAGGGAATGGGGGAAATCTGGTTTTGTTTGACCCAGGGGCATACACTGACCATTTTACTAGCTACTCGACAGCAGTGCACTTCAATCCAATAACTGGCATCACTCACGGTTTCTCAAAAGGCATATTAAATCTTCCTGACAACGAACTTTGCTATTTTCTCTCATTCGCTTAACCTCTGAAGCCTTAGCTTATAGAGCACGGTTGTCACGGTAACTTACTCCATGGAGAGTGAGAGTGGGGATTTTTTTTACAATAACTTTTCCAACCGCTGGTTGGGCGTTCTATGGGTGAAGAGGATACGGGTATTGTTTTGATTTCAAGTTTTTAAAAATCAGAAAATAAAGTAACTATGTATCATTTTTTTCTCTTTAAACAGGACAGTGTGAAACTTCCAAACGTGTCACAAGGAGATTAGAAAACTCAGTCACAAAGTTGGTCTGACATTGACTAGCTTTCTTGGTGGTTTTGACCCTTACATAATTTTTTATTATTTTCTATTTTTAGTTGAATTCATGTTTAGACATTATTTTTATACTGGCCCATTTTTATGGCTATAACATAAATAAATCTTACGTCAAACATAATGGGTTGGTTTTTAATATATATTTACTAATGAATCATGATTTTCTTATGTAATTACTCTAAAGGAAATTAAGCAGTGGATGTAACTAAACAAATTAAGGTAGAGAAGCAGCATTTTTCTTAATATTTTAAAATATATTAAAGTAGTGTAAAAATGAATTTAAAATACAAATTTGAGTAGATATAATTACCCATTTTCTTTTATTTTAATATAATTTCTTAGGTTATACCATACAAACACGAGGAAATGGCTTAGTAATTCTCTAGAATAATCATGAGATGATATTCTATAATAAAATAATTTTTTGAGTCAAAAAGGGTTAGAAAATGCCCATTTCAATAACCGTGACTCTTAGGGCACTTGTGCTGTAAGTGACAGGACTCTGTCTTCAAGGGGAAGCCAAACATTATGTAGCAAATAAAATACTGCTTTGGTTTAAGTTGAAATGGAAACCTGGCAGCCTTGCCACTGGGCCACCCTTTCCCCACCTGCTCGCACAGGGTTCTCTGTGGGAAAAACGGGGAAACCACTGGCAGCTTCCTCTGCTTCAGCCTGTCAGGACACCCGTGCTCGCCTGCAAGACGAAGCTTCTTTGTCATCCCTCAACTTGCTTATCATTTAGATACTGATTTTTTTATGGATAAATATTTGGTTTTAAGTGAAATTTTACATAAATTCCTATTTTGTGCATTTATAGGATATATACAGTGCATACGCTGTATTGAATCAGCTTAAATATCATGGACCACAAAACCGAAAGACCCGAGACTTAGAAGTATCATTTGCTTGCCACATGTCTTCTTTGCAGGTGTGCACTGCTAAGTCCGGTTCTCAATTAAACCCTTCTATTTCTGCCCACTCCTACGAAGTCAATTAGAAAAATTCACTTTGCATTTGGGTTCGTTAGCTTATTAATTGTCCCCATGGGAAAGCTGAAACACTTTGGCAGGCATCTAACAAGCATCCTATATGTAGTTTTCTGCAATCCTCTTGACAGAGTCTGCCTTTGCCTTTTAGTGAAAATATTTCAATAATGAATAGATGAAAATAATTTCTTCCAAAAAGTACATATAAAGGAATGATTATAAAATATATAGTAAAACTTCAGAGACTTCTGAAAATCAACCATGGATAAAAGACATTTTTGTTAGGATTGAGGGCAAGATGTGATAGCACTCATGATTGTGTTCAATTTGGAAAAAAATGTTTTGAAAATTTACTATATGAAAATTATTCAGCTAGGTGCTGTGAGAATTGCAAAAACTTATAGTAGTACGAATCTCTGGCAATTAGGAATTCATCTCCATGTGGTCGGGTGAGGGCTGGGTAGGGTTAGGGAGAAACTCTTCCTGCTGCAAGCATGACCTAGAAAGGAGAGAAGCAACGCTGCGGGTAGTTGCTAAAGGTAATTTATATGATTTTATTACAGTACATAATAACGGTGATAGTAGTATGGCTATGGTGAATTATAACGGTTTTGTTTGTATAAATTTAGACAAGAAAAAAAAGTCTCAATAAAATCCCCTTGGCCCACGGTTTCTGGATTTTCAGAGGAGTCTGTGTATACTTTTGTGGACCACATATATAACCTGTGCACTAGGAATGCCGTGAGTTTTTATGTATATTGTTGATATAGATTGATAAATGTTCGGCTTGGTAAATAATCACTGTAAAATACCTAAGTTGTGGAAGAAATACACACAGAAAGAAATGATTGTCAGTCAATGAGAATGTGTAATAAATATGACTTTTCAGGGACAAAACAGACTATAGAAGAGAAAGTATAATTTCAGAGTATAATTGGGGGATCAGAGAACCCTTTGCAGAGCTGATGGCAATTGAGCTGCGACTGAAAGATGGATGGATTCAGGATTAGTGAAAATGAGCTTGTTTTGTGGGTATCTCCTGTGGGAAGGACGTGACCCTTGTGCTCCACAGGCAGGGACGAGGACAAATGCACACAGCTCCACAGCTCTTTCCGTGCTTAGACCTGAGTTAAACCCTGCAGGTGCATGTGAAGTTTAAGTCAGTAACATCCAAAACCTTCCCCTTGGGGCTGAGATACGGTAGGCTGGGTTTAAGCTTGATGTTAGCTTAGTGATTCAGGGAGGCTTGTTCTTATCACTGATTAATTACTCATGCTTGCAAAGCACATTTGGTCACGTTTATATCCCTGTGTTGCAGCTAGAGAACGAGGGTGACTCCACCGATCTGCAGCCCAGTGCTCTGCTACCCTGACACAGCAGATGCTCTGGGCAGCGGTGAAGGCACCTTCCATCAGCCAAACTGATTGCAAGTGACATTTGACAAAGTGGCTAATCAGAGCAGTAGTCAGCTCCCTCTGTGCAGGCGCTATCCAATCAGAGAGACCCTCACTGGCCCAGGGAAGACCAAATTAGAAGAAAAGGGCCAGTAGCACTCTCTGCCACGCTGTTTAAGGAGAGGAACTAACGTTCAGATACTGGTTATTAGATTATTCCACTTAACCGTATGTCCTAACGCGAGTGCAGAAACTGCCAGAGCCTCTAACATCCTTTCATAATTTACAACTATATAGGCTACGTTCTATTAAATTACGTTTCTAGTCCTCATACTTAACACTGAAAAAATTCCCGTTTATCTAATTTCCTTTACGGCTGATTTTCATTCTAAATAACGAAGATTATTTTTAATACAACGTGTCCTAGTTGGGGGTTATCCAGGGAAAAAGAGCCAACAG
Source organism: Chaetophractus vellerosus (assembly GCA_004027955.1). NCBI lineage: Eukaryota > Metazoa > Chordata > Mammalia > Cingulata > Chlamyphoridae > Chaetophractus > Chaetophractus vellerosus. The sequence goes on along the minus strand of PVKH010010117.1, from coordinate 3,717 downwards.
GCTATATGTATGTAAATATTATAAGACTGACTATCTTTATTATAGGAATTGGCTCACCCAGATTTCAATGAAGCCCCCGGAGAAGGAAAGACGGAACCTTTTCTTTCTGAGTGCTGAAATCATCAGTTCTCCCTTTAAGGCCGTCAACTGCCTGGCTTAGATTTCTCTCACTGCCGAGGACAGGTTCCTTTGTTGATTGGAGATGGACTCACCCATACGTACAATTAACTGACTAATGATTTAAATCCACAAAATATCCTCATAGTAATCCTTTGCAGTAATATGATAAAAACTTCACTAGCAGTTTGAATTTCAGTCAAGTAGAGAGAAAATACAGTGAAAGCCTTCAGGCCACTAGATAGATCTCATGATCAGTGCTAGTGGTTTATTGGCATAAAAATAAATCTAAAAGTCTGAGAATGTCCTTATTTTCAAAATTACTGCCCATATTCTGTTTCTATGTTTCTAAGGCTCCCCTAATAAGCTTTTCTGAGGTCAGTTATAAATTATATATGCCTTTTTAAAAATGTCTTTAAGATCAAGACCAATCATATACTCCCCAACTAGTTTCAAAACTTAAACTGATACCAGATTCACCTGTGACCACAGAGTGAATAATTTTTTAAGATGTTTGCTTATAATTTGCTTCTTAAACAGGAAATAATCTATGCAAAGCTTTATCTAGGCATAATTATCATTTGTGAAAGGAATATAGAGTTTGTTTCTTAAAAGTAAAAAAGAGAGAACTTTCAAAAATTCCTTCTCAACAGACAGATGAAAAAATATATATAGTCAGACAATCTTCCAGTTCAAAAGGTAGTTTGGAGGCCCGGCTAGATAGCTCAGTGGATAAAGAGCTCGCCGGTGTACCACATGGGAGGCCCTGGGTTCGGTTCCCGGGGACCTCTCCGAGCGGGCAGACGGCCTTGAGAAAGGCAAGCCACCGTGGGCGGGGCAGAGCCCCCGTGGGCAAGGCAAAAAGCCACCACGGGCAGGGTGGAGCCCCCACGGGCATGGCAAAGTCACCCGTGAAAAGCGGAGCTGCTGCCCGCGAAAGCGGAAACCGGCAGCCCGCAAAAACATGGAGGACTGCTGCCTGCAAAACATGGAGCGGAGCCGCCCGTGGGAACGGAATGGAGCCACCCTGGAACGGAACGAGCCACCGCCGTGGAGGGCCGACTCGGCGCGTTGCCGCGGGGACAGGGGGAGACAAGAAGCAGACATAGAAAAACACAGAAGAATGGACACACAGCGAGAGCAAGCAGAAAGGGGGGGGATATGTAATAAATAATAAATAAATCTTTAAAAAAAAAAGTAGTTTGGTATATCATCAAAGAATGAAAATAGTTTTACTGTTGTAAATAAAACTGATCAAGGTCAAAGTATTTTGCTGAATGTCAGTCTTATAGAACCAATATATCTCTAATTGTTTTTCCTAAATAATGTCCTATATCATTTACACATGTCCTGGCAGTGGCTCTAAATCAGTAGGCACTTGAGTGTCTACTGTGTGCAATGCACATTGGTGGGCACTGGAGCTACAATTGTGAATATAAGTGAGAAGAGAAACTCTGTTCTGTGATAGAGGAGACTGGAGTAGAGGGAAAGTCGGAAAGTGTGGGAAGGGATAAGCTAGAAACTGAGGATGAGGGGGTGACAGCTATGCAAACTGTGTGGAGATGAGCAGACAAGACAGAAAATTTAGTACGTGCAAAGGCCTTGCTTTTTGGGAGAGTTTGATCAAAAAACCAAAAGGCTAATGTGGCTAGAACAGCGAAGGGTGAGTGTAGCATGAGACAAGTTTGAAGAAGTAGCACAGGAAACTATGTTGACTCTGTAGACAATGGCAAGGAATGGAAACCACGGAGCAGAGTTAAGTAGAGGAGTGACATAACCCATTTTATACTTTTAAAAGGTTTCTCTGACTCTGGCACAGAATGAATGAGAGAGGGCAGCAGTGGGAGCATGGAGACCAGTTAGGAAGCTATATCCATGGCCACCACAAACAGTAAGTTGTGCAATGCACGCTGCTCTAGTTGTGGCAGCAAGCCAACGGGAGAGAGGCAGGCAGTTTGGATTTGAGTGATGGCAATGGAAAGGGGGAGAAAATAGGGAAGATAAGTTGTATAGATATACATATATGTGTATGCATATATATATATATAAATTGAGAGAGAGAGAGGACTTACAGGAAGATTTTATGTTTGTGATGACATAAACAAATAAATCAAGATCGTCTATGGTTCTGGAAGAAAATGAAGTACTAGCTCTTCAGGTATGGGAAACCAATAGCCAAACCTTGAACATACAAAAATCGAGATTCTTGTGCACCAGCTAGGTGATGAGGCCAGGATGTATGAGCTGTATTTCACAGGAGAGGTCTAGACTGGACATTTTTAATTGGGAGGAGTCAGCCTGTACATGGCATTTTAAAGCACAGGAAGTAAGGCGATCACCTGGGAGAGAGCACTGAAGCTGGGAAGCAGAGTGCTTAGGCACAAGACCTATTGGGGTTCTCACATTTTGGAGTTAGAGGAGGAAGAACTAGCAAAAAAGACTCAACGTGTGGCCAATGATGTCCCAGGAGAACCAGGACCATTTGCACAATTGAAGCCAAGAGAAGTGAGTGTTACAAAAATGAAACTGTCAAACATGTAAAAGCATAATGAGATGCCCAGAGTTTCTAACACGGAGGTCAGTGGCAACTTTGACAAGAGCACTTTTAGTGAAGTGTTAGACACAGAAGTCAAATTAGCATGAATTGATAATCAATGAGTGAAGGACACAGACACTTCAAGAAAGCATATAAAAAGAATGCATGAGAAGTCAGATTATGAAGGGGAGAAAAATTGAGGCAATAGCTAAAAGAGATAGAGAATTCTGTTTTGTTTCATTGTTAGATGAGATATAGTAGCATGTGTTTGAATGCTTGTTGTAATTCTGGACAAGGATTTTCTCCTTTGTAAACGCCTTCTTAGTATATGGAAAATACCCTGACCTTTCTGAGATTGAGTAGAATTGGTAATATGTCACAAAGTCAAGAAATATGATACATTTTTGGTACAATAAGCCATTGAAATTCAGCTAAGAGGTCCTCAATCTTCGGTATATCTTAGATTGGATATTCTTGTAGATGATTTATTCTTTGCCCAGACTGCTAATGGCTACTTTCTTCTCCTTCAAACTTTCATTCATCTGTAGGAATTCAATGACCTCTTCAGATGTAACCAAGTGAAAAGTGAATGATTCACCATCTAGGTCAAAAGCCTAGAAGAAAAGGCACAGAGAAGCAGAAATGGGGAAGGGAGGTGGGAGCAAAGGCAAAGAGAAAAAGAATATACCTAGAGAGACTTGACACTTTGGGGAGACTGCAGGCCCAACGATCTTTGAAGTGCTGGCTGAATATGAAGGATTCCCCAACACCGCGCATTGCAGAAAGTGACCTGAGCTTACCAATAAAGACTGCAATACAATGTGACCAATCAACCCCGGGCAGGCATAGCAGCTCATCTGTGCAGGACACTTACCACTTCCCAGACTCCCTTCTGAGTACAGAACAGGTAGTAACTCAATTAATCCTTCCAACAGCTCTCTAGGGTGAATTTTACTTTATCCACGTTACATACAGGGAAACGGATGTGCAGAGAGGTGAGGAGGCGCAGTTAGGCACCTTAGCTTTGCAACACTACACCCTCCTGGCTTAGGAGAAATTTACAG
>PVKH010010116.1:0-18440 GCA_004027955.1 Chaetophractus vellerosus | reverse complement strand
CTTTCCGCCAGGATTAGAAAATGTAGTTAATTCAAAGAATAGATGAATAGCTAAAAGCAAATTACTATTTCAAAGGACATTACTGATGATTAACACTCTGATATGGGTTAAACCTCTTTTCTTCATGCACCTCTCTCACTTCCTGTATATTTTCCTCTTTATCACTTGATCATCTTTCCCTGCTACCTTTTCATTTGCCCACCCCTCACCTTAACTGGTAATAATTGGATACTAAATATAGTTTATATCTCTAGTCTTAATTATAAAGTCTAAACTAACTTGTTTATGGCTACTTAGCTTTTTCCCTTACAGGAGGGTAACCTGTCCAAGATTTCCCCATGCCTGGTATAATCTAGTAGTCAAATAAGGCAAGAATGCCCATAACTATGACTTGTTTTCACGAAAAAAACTGACCACACAACTTACCTTGTTGGAAATGCTCTAGTACCATCTGCAGGTTGGCTAGTGATAGAGCATACTGCTTTACTTGTTCTTGTGAGACAGAAAGCTGATGTGCGGTTTCGTCCCTCTGCGTGGAGACTGCATTCAGTTGGTCCTGCAAGGACTCTACTTGCAAACTGGCTTGAAGACTTCAAACAATAAAGAATAGAAGTCAAACTGTTTCTATTTAGATACTTTAACAGGTGAAACTTTCCCTACATTTTATTGCATTAAATTCAAGTTAGATTTCAAAGAAATCTTGAAGAGTTCCTCTGATCTTTAGTCATCCTTTCTATGAAAGTGACTCTGAACAAATGGCAGTCATTTTAAATACCTAAAAATTGGGCTACACAAGAAATGTCAGCAAAAGAAAATTTACAAATAGCCTGAAACTTTCATATTTCCAGGCTAAAACTCTAAAACATAATTTCTCATAAACAGGTATTTGTAAGGACATTGGAGGTCATTTTGTCCAGCTTCCAACCTAACAAACATGGATTCTATGATACCCCCTTGCTTTTGACACTTATAGCCATAGTGATCTCACTACTTTATAAAGGATATATCCCCTAAATGCACTGCTCTGGTTATTATTTAATTATATTTTACTATCATTCTTCTTTCTGTCTACATTAAATATAATAACTACTATATCTGCCCTAAATAATAATCCAGAGAGCCCTAAGAGATTTATATAGCACCTGTCCAGACTTGTGTTAGTGATGTACATCCTTAATGTATAATTATTATATAAAAAGTAATGCATTTGTCTTCCTGGGTTGTTAATATCCAATTAAATTCTTATTCAAGAGCAGCCTGTTAAAGTCTGTAAGAGTGGCTCACTTTGAAGACTTTACACAATAGCACCCTCTTGTGGAAAAAGCAATAAACTGATGTTCAGGAAACCTGAACTCTGCCCTGGACATTATTCGAAACTTTACTAATTAGCAAATCACTCAAGAGGTGATTGTAAGGATGAAATGAACTGTGACTACACTCTAAAGGTTAATAAATGACAGGTGTGACTATTGTTAATTAAGAGCTCAAAACACCATAACGTGGTTCGTAGAAGTGAGTTATTCATATAACAAATATATACTGAACATCTTTTATGTATGCATAAGAATATATGTGGTGGGAAGATACAGAATGAATGGCATCATCCTTTACAATTCATTGGGTGGGAGACAGCTTAAGACAGGTCAACAATTACTTGTACGCTAAAGTAAAATATAAGGGACCTAGCAAAGACTCAAACAAAGTACTACACAGGTTCAAAGGGGGAAAAAATCACATCAAGGTTTGTTTCTGGATTTGAGGAATGGGCATGGCTAAAGCACTCATCATAAAGGAAAGTATTTGAAGAACAGGAAGATTTTTGAGAAAATTGTTTGGGTTCAGATCCACTTTTCAGGCAGAAGAAATAATATGAACAAGAAAAGAACTGTGTGAAGAACTGAGTCATCCAGTTTGGCTGGATGTTGGCAAGTAGGTGACATCATGAAATTAGGCTAAGGTGGTAGGTAGTCTGGAACCACATCATAAGAGTATGGACTGGTTTTTGAGCAAATGAGTAACAAGATCACAACTCTACTTAAGGATGGTTACTCTGGCAGTTATTTTGAAGGGTAAATGAAGGGGGCAGAAACTAGAAACTATTTTAATTAGAGAAAATAAGGGCCTGAAAATGGGAAGGATTACAAATTTTATGGCCTGTGGATGCTGTAACATTTCTACCAAACGTGAAACATACACAAATGATCTTTAATTGTTTTAATTCCCTTTTGTGTGTGTGTGTGTATTACATATTCCCTTTCTGCTTGTTCTTGCTGTGTTCATTTTTTTGCGTTCTTCTGTGTCTGCTTTGTCTCCCCCCATTGCGGCGACGCGCCAAGTCAGCTCACCACACAGGTGGCTTGCCCTGCTCGCGGGCAGCTCTGCTCTGCTCGTGGGCGACTCTGCTCTGTTTGCGGGTGACTTGCCCTGCCCATGGCGGCTTTTGCCCTGCCCGTGGCAGCTTTGCCCTGCCCGTGGCGGCTTTTTGCCCTGCCCGTGGCGGCTTTTTGCCCTGCCCACGGCGGCTCTGCCCCGCCCACAGCGGCTTGCCCTCTCAAAGCAGTCTGTCCCGATCCGAGAGGCCCTGGGAACCGAACCCGGGGCCTCTCATGTGGTGAACCGGTGCCCTATCCACTGGGCTACAGCTGGCCCCCTTAATTCCCATTTTAAACAAGTTTTCTTTCTGAGTCTGAAGTTACAATAATACACCCTGCAAAAGGTATCTCTAGAATCTCTTTGCAGACAGAGATAACATCTACTGTTACCATTTATCTCCCTCTGCATCATACAGAATAAAAAGATAAGTAAAAACATGCACAAACCACTAGTAGAAATATAAATAGGGGGACCGGCTGTAGCTCAATTGGTAGGGCAAAGGGGGGAGACAAGCAGACACAGAAGAATGCAAAAAAAAAAAAAAATGAACACAGCAAGAACAAGCAGAAAGGGGGGGGAAATATAATAAATAAATAATAAATCTTTAAAAAATAAATAAAAAAGAAAATGAAAAAAAAAAAAAGAAATATAAATAGGCATAATCATTCTGCAAGATAATTTGGTAGGATATCTCAAAGTCTTAAATCTGCCCCTTGACCCAGCAGTTCCATTTGTCAAAATTTATTCTAAAGAAATAATCTGCCATCAACAGAAAAACATTTGTCCTAGGATATCATAACAGCACATCACTCTTAATAATTATAAAAAGTTGAACCACCGTAAATGTCTAATAATAAATTACCGGTTTGAAGAAATTATGGCAAATCCAATAATGGAATACCACACAGCCATAAAATGATATTGTAGAACTATATGGCCTAATGTATAATGATACTTATAATATATTATGAAGTGATAGAAGCAAGTTACAAAACAGTATGACCTCAATGTTGTTTTCTTTAAAAAGACTGATATACACACATATATAAAAGCATTTTAAAGGGGGGAAAAAAAGATGGTCTATGGAAGGGTGGGATGATGGCTTTAGGTTCTTTGATTTTCTTTCATTTTCCTGGAGTGGGTAGTAAAATGCTTTTGTAATAAAAGAAAAGGAAAAAAAAAGAAGAAAAGTAATGAACATTTTTGAGAGGAAAAAAATTTACAAACACAAAAGAAAAGAAGACCTGGTCACTCAAATGATCTAATAAGCCAAGAGTTAGTTCATTCTGGCCTAGGTCTTCCCCTTGCTACTCCCTTTACTCGCTTACCTCTATTAGTCACACCAAATTCAACTTTACCTCATTTGGCCAAGAATAAAACCACACAAATTAAATTAGTTCTTTGGAAGACTGACAAAGTTAATTAAATCATTTACATCTAAATTCTTAAATCTTAAACCACAGTGATGGTTAAGATTCAGAAAGACTTCAGTGTGAATGTGTGATCTGGATAAGAGTCAGAGACCAAGTGTGAGTGGGACCTTGGGCAGCTTACTAAAACTCTTTACTCTCAGTTTCTTCAGCTGTAAAATGGAGATGATAACTTTCGGGAGAATAAAACGAGCTAACACATGAAAAATGCTTACTAGGTCTGACAGAAGAGTTCAATTATGTTAACGTTAAAAAATTGTTAAAGTTACCTTGCATTCTCCATTGCATTAGAGGATGAAACTAGCTTCTCTTCCAATACTGTGACTTTCTTTCTTAGGTTAGTCTCTCTATCTTCTGCAGCCAAAGCTTCACGAGTATAAGAATCTTCTGATTCTAAAAGATGGTTACGCAATCTCTCTAGCTCCTGGTTTAAGCGTAATTCTTTGTCACGTAAATGTTGTACCTAGGTAGAGGACATTATTTTTCTTCTACAAAATGTTTCCTCTTTTCTCTTTACAAACCGTATTGAAGTGTATTAACTGTATACTAATTCCTCATATTACAAAATGTATTTATGATAGGAAAAAATTCTCCTGAAATAATCTTGAATATTCATCTAGAACTTTACTTTGTAAGATCTCATTCCCTGTGGCTATAATGGAAAATACAAAGTACTGGGCTATGTAGGTCAGACAACCTTTTCATTAAATTTCTTTTTTTCTTTTTCTTATTTTATGAGTGGGGAAATTTTTCTTATACCCAAGATATGCAATAGTTTATTTCACTTCTGAAAACTGAAATAAAATGTACCCTGGGAGATCAAAATAGTACATCAGAGGAAGACTAAAAAAACCATGAGATAAATTCATCATAATTCACAATCTTTCCTGTTTTACTACTTAACAAATATTTAACTTATTGTTTGATGCACTGTTCCTTTAAAAAGAAAGTATACCTCAGTCTGTAGGGCACTGTTTTCCATTTGTTTCTGTTTCAGGGCCAACATGACTTGGTCTCGCTCCTGCTGAAACACAGCTGTCTTCTCCTGCATTGACTTAACTGCATTTAAAAGCTGATTTAATTCCCCCGTCTTGCCCTTTTGGAAAGAAATAACTTTAGAATTAAAAAAAACACATTTTTAAGAAGACATTTACTTCATTAAATAATCAAAAAATATATAGTTAACCATTAATAGTACAAATATAAGAATGTTCTTCCATTAGTCATAGCAAATGTGTGTTGACATTGCAGGATGTTAATAATGGGGTGGTATTTGTGCAAAGGCATACCTAAAGAAGACCATGAACTGTAGTGAATAGTAATATATTAATATTTTTTTCATCAATTATAAATAAAAAAAAGAGAGAGAGAGAGAGAATTATGCTAAGTGACAGGCACCAGACACAAAGTACTCCATATTGAACTAAGTGAGATGATTAAGCAGGGGGCAGTGTGCACTCTGGAATCCTGCTGCCTGGGTTCCAACCCTACATCTGCCCCTCCATTGGTTCCCTGAGAGCCAAGCATGGCCCGGGGCTTTGGGCCTGGAGCTGTGAAAAGGCAGACACAGCCTTGCCTTGTAGAGTTTATAGTCTGTTTAGATTATTGACCTCTTTGGGCCTCAATTTCCTCGTTTATAAACTAGGAATATTAATAGTACCTACTTCAAGAGGTCCCTGAGAAAAGCCTTTGACTGACTCAATAGACATTAGCTGGCATTATCATTACTATTAAAAAAAAAAAGTACTCCATATTGTTTGACTTCAAATATATAAACTGTAAATATGGATAGATTTGTAGAGATGGAATTGGGTTGGCAGATATGAATGGCAGGGGAGGGATAGAGGGATTGAGAGGTGGCTGCTGGGGGGTAGGGAGTTTTTCTTCTTGGATTGATAAAAATGATTGCACAACTCTATGATTATACCAAAAACCATTGAATGTACACTTCAGATGGGTTATATTGTATATAAATATATCTCAATAAAATTGCTTTAAATATACATATACAGTTAACTATGTCAAGGTCATCAAAACAGGGGAAGTCTGAAAAACTGTCACAGTTTATAGGGCCCTAAGGAGACATGACAACTAGATATGTGGCATCCTGGATGGGACCCTGGAACAGGAAAGGGACATTTGGTAAAAACTAAGGAAATCTGAATAAAGTATGTACCTTAGGTAAAAATAGTACATCGATCTGGTCCATTAGTGTGACGAAAGTGCCATAGTAACATAAAACGTTAACAATTAGGGTGTAAAGTAAATGGAAACTCTCTTCTACTATCTTTTCTAACAGAAAAAGTTTATTAGAAATTTTTTAAAAGAACTAAAAAGACAAAATCTGATCAAATTTACCCTATACAAAAATGTTCACAAACCCCAAAATCACCCAAAAAAGTATGTGTTTGTGTGTGTGTGTATTTCATCAACCACAAAAGTTCTTTTGTTAGGTATACACAATTGTTGTTAGAGAAAAATTGTCAAGTATCTGGCTAAAGAATGAAGGTAAATCAGTATGTCCAGCATATTTTTAAAAAAACAAAACAAAAAACAATTGACAACAACTTAATGAAAGCAACTCTGGAACGATGCCTTCTAGATAGCAATGAAACTTATTAGTGAATGCGTTCCATACAAGTATAATATATAAACAATGGCAGAAAAAAGATAATCCTTCATTGCAGCAGTAGTGTCATGAGTTTAAAATGATAGCTGGAATTCTAAAAAGCACAAAAAAGTACCAGGCTGTTTTTAGCTAACTCCTTTCCCTATTTTAAATATGCATATTAAATGAATCTATTTATTGTTTAGTATTATCTAAACTTTTCATGTAAACTTTCCTTTCCATTTCTTTAAGAATATATAATTTATCCCCCAGGACATATCACTGAATCCAAAATGTAAAGCCATCTGCTCCTTTTATCTCAACACACCCTCCTGGAAAGTGAAGCCAAAATTTTCCAAATGTTTTTTTAATTAAAATTTTTTTTTCGTATCAAAGAGAAAGAGCAAATGCTTGAGAAATTAAATAGATTTGAAGACCTACTGTTGACATCTCTTTGTTTACCACCCCCCAAAAAGATGTTATTTACTATATAGTCTAAAGGTACTCTTCAATTATATATGGAGTACTGAAAGAAATTAATTTGTTTACACTAATTACCCTCAAGTAATATCCTTAGGGAAGCCTCCTAAAAGGTAAGCAAGGCTTAACAAAAACATTCACTTTAGATCTATAAGCTTCAATGAATGGAACAAAATTGTACAATATGCTAAAACTACAAAAGAAAAAAATACACAAACTAGAATACTTCATTGTTCCACATTCCTCTGTTGTACTCCTACAACAAGGCACTATACCTAATTTTGGTTAGTGAGCAACAGAAGGACTCTAGAGTCTTTTTCACACTAATATAGATAGACCAGTACCATTAAGGTAAGCAGTAATTTGGAGAGAAAAACACTTCAGCATGGACTATCAGTGTACCTACTTAATCAGGTGACCAAAAAGGGGGAAATAAGCTAAGTTTTCATTACTTTAATCCAAGAACTTAATTGGCAAAAAAAAAAAAAAAATCATTTTGGCATCTCGTGCCTGCATGTAAACATTCAAGTGCTTGTTGAATATTCTATTGTTCTGCCTATCTTCTCTTTTCTAAATTTCTACTACTGAAAGTATGGAGATCATAGTAAAGGGCACTACCCAAACAAGCTCTACCTAGCAGGTCTTCAGTAGAGTCTTATCAAATGAATTGCATGTGAACTTTTAAAACGTGAAAAGTTAATGACACCTTTTAGTAGAGCGTCACATGTGGTAAAGGTAATATCTGGTTCCTGAAACTTGTTTCAGTTTTACACACACACACACACATGCACATATACACAGAGGTGTTTAGTGGGTCTCAAGGTAAAATGTATTTCTTACTGCAGATCATGATTAAATACATTTAAGGTGTAGTGTAACATGTTTCAGTGCTTCCCTTTACATACAAGAAGTTTGAAAATGTTAACCATTGCCAGCAGCAACTGAAATACACCTAAAATTTGGTTAAATTGTAGTAACCTCAAAATTCCCTCTTATGACACATTTCTATTTTCTAAAGAAAAATATTAATTGAATTAATTAAAATTCTTATTTCTAATTAACAGACTATAAAAATTAATCAGTACTAAAAATATTTGGAAATATCTAAAATTTGAGGGAGAAACTTCCAGATGCCACTGATGAAAATTTATTTAAAAACGAATCACAATACCTTGAAGTAAATATTCTAAACGAATAAATTCTTATTCTTCCTCTTCAACGACATCATCAATAAAATAATAACACATTTTAAAAAGTCTCCTCCTCCATCTCAACTTTCCTCCACAATACTGTATCAAAAACATACCTGTTCCTTTTCTTTCAATAGTTGCTCAAAAGCAAGAGCCTTCTCCTTCATTGCCTGACATTCAAACTCCCTTTCTCGCAGCATCATAGAAAACTTCATATTAGTCTCTTGTAATGCTTGATATTCTGTTTCCTTTCCCCTGGATGTTTCTACTATTTTTTCATTTTCCTCTTTTAGTTTACTAATGTCCATTTCTAAAATTAATATTCTCTCCTTCAGGTTTGTCACTGCCTGCCTCAAAAGTTCATTTTCATTCACTTTATTAGTGAAATTTTCATTTAAAGTAAGTAACTGATCACTTTTGGCTTTGATTAAGAGGTCTTTTTCCTTAAGTGACTTTTGTAAAACATCTTGTTTTTCCTTTAGCTGCTTAATTTCTGAATCAGTTTGTTCGTGTTCTTTTCTTTCTAGCTCTGAGGTGGCAGCAATCGAATCAGATAATCTGTGATTATTTTCCTGTAGAGTTCTAATTGTTGCATCTTTTTCCTGCAGTGATTTTCTTAATTCTTCCAACTCTTGCTGAAGCAATTTAGAAGACTCACTTGGTATATCAGACTTAACTGTCCCAAAAGATTCTGCTGACTGCAAAACAAGTGACGGTCCAGAGGAGAGCTGTGGTGAAATAATATCAAGTTTTCCTAAAAGAAGTTCCTTGGTGTTACAAAGCTGCCCTATGCTGTGCTGAACTTGTGCTAATTCCTGACCAAAATTTTTGAGTTTGGTTTCATTCTGCTCATAACTTTGAATTAGACCAGCATAGTCTACCTGTAATTTAGAATTATTATCACTGTCAACCAAGACCTGGGCCTGAAGTTGATGAAGTTCTTCCTGTAGTTGGGCTGACTCGTGCTGCATATTTTGTACTGTGGTCATCACTTGTTGTTTCCACTCTTCCATTTTCTTTACTTGTTGTTTTAATTTATCACGTTCCTGTAGTAGCTCCTCAAACTGATTACTATTAACTCCTCCAACCTCGTTACCTGTGTTGGATGTCTGCAAAACAGTCAATAAAGTCTGACATTTCTGACTTAATGCATCTATTTCAATGTCTTTCTCTCGAATGATACGTGATAAATTCTGCACAGTTTCTCTAAACATATCCTGGCCACTACTTTCAAATCTAGTGCATAATTTTTTATTTTCATCTTGCAGCTTAGTAAGGTCTGCTTCTCTGGCAGCAACTATGTCCATCATTTTGTGATATTCTGTTTTTAGGTGGCTATTTTCCCTAGTCTTCTCGCTCAAAACAGCTAATACTTGTTCTCTTTCCATGGCAAAGGCCTGCAGTTGCTGTTGAAGGTGAACAACATCCTGGGTGTAGGGAGCTGAAGACATTCTTGCATGAAGAGCTTGTATTTCCAAATCTTTCTGCTGGATGATCTGAGTGAGTTTACCGACCTCATCTTTGGACAGCTGATCAATCTGTTTTGTTAAAGATATATTCTTTTCATTTAGAAGTTTAATCTCCAATTCTCGTTCTTTTATCCCTTTCACTAATCTTTCAGTTTCAGCTTTAGATAAATCATGCTTTTCACTTCCATTTTCTATATTAAGGCTCTGAACTTTAGTTTCTGCAAAAATATCAGAACTCTCTGTTTGAATGCCCTGTCTTTCTTCATGCAACTGGGTTCTGATTTGTTCGACTGTTTTTTGCAAATTCCTAATTTCCTCATCTTTCTCTAAAAAGAGCTGGGTATGTGTGGCATTCATTTGCTCATGCTGGTATTTAAACTCATCCATTTCCTTTTTCTGCTCCTGTAAAGACTGAAGTAGTTGCATCTTACTCTGGTTTTGATCTTCAATTGTCTTTTGATGATGTTTTATTTCCTCTTCAAGATCACCCTTTATTATATTCAGTTGAGATACTTCAGATTCCAGTTCCATGATAATATCTACAGTTTTGGGCTCAGCCACGGGTGCAGCTCGACTCTGCTGTTCCCTGAATCGTTCCAGTTCTTCTTTCAGATGATTGTTTTCTTCTTTCATGGATGCAAGACTTCTGTCTTTTTCCTCCATGGTTTGTTGCAAAATTTCATTTTTCCTTAAGGCTTGAATACATTTATCTAATTCCTCCTGGAGCTCTGAGCTTCGTCCTTTAAGTTTTTCAATAAAAATTTCTTTTTCTTTTATCAGTTGGGCCAATTGTTTCTGCTCTTCTAAACTAGATGACAAAATTTCCTTAGTTTCTTTATGATCAGAATCCATCTGCTCAATATTCTTTTTGAGTTCTGATATTTCAAAATCTTTCTCTCGACTGAGTTTAATTAAATGCTCATGTTCCAGCTGTAAGGCAGAGCTATTCAAGTTACGTGCATTAGACAGTTCTCCAATGGTTTGCTCATACTTGTTTGCTTCTTCCAACAACCTCTTTTCAGCCTGACACAATTCTGCTTCTAACTGTACTTTTTCCATTCTTAAAGCCTCCACAATGGTGTTTTTCTCTAGAGAAATTTGATTGTTACCAACAATAGATTCTTCCAACTGATGTCGTACATCTTCACATGCTAAAACCAACTTTTCATTTTCTATTTTAAGATCAAAACCAACTTTCTTTAAATTTTCATTGAGCTGTTCCATTTCTGAAAGATTTTGCTTTAAGTTTCTAACTTCAGCTTCCCTTTCTTTAAGTAAATCATCCTTAAAATTACTGTTAGAGTTTTGCTGAAGAGACTGAGTTAACTCATTCTTCACTCTAGAAAGCTCCTCCTCATTTTGTCTAATAAGTTCCTTAAGTTGATCGTTCTCCTTCTGAATGGTTAAATTATTGTTTTGTGATTTGTTTAACTGATTTACTAAATCTTCTAATTTACCCTCAAGCTTCTGCTGGGTTGAATGCATATTATTAAGGACCAGTTCACTTTGAATTAACTTTTCATTCTGGATATCTAATTCTTTAGTAATGTTCATTTTATCATCTTCAAGCTGACGAACTCTGCTTTTCTCATCATCCAGATCTTGTTTTAGTTTACTGATGATACGCTCTCCTTCATTTTGTTTTTTTGATAGTTGATCTTTCATCAAAATCATGTGCTGGAAAATATTAATTTCCATGATAACTTTAAAACATTCTCTCATTTTGGTACCAAAAGAAAATTTTATAAAATTTCATACATAATAGAATAATAATCCTGATCTTTCTAATCCTCATTTTTTTATCCCAACATCCCCTAAGAAATTATTTACTAATATCTTATTGCTAACCCACTTTACCATTTTAAAGATAAAAATTAAAACCAAAAAGGTTAATAACATACACATGTTGTTTATTTTCTACTCTTGAACACTGGAGTAAGGGTCAGCAAACTATGGCCCATAAACAAAATTGGGCCTACCACCTGTTTTCATAAATAAAATTGTACTGGAATGCAGCCACAGTCATTCATTTAAGTATTGTCTGTGGTTGCTTTCGTATTACAATGGCAGAGTTGAGTAGCTACAACTCATAAAAATATTTACAATCTAAATATAAAGCATAAAATAGAAGTAAAATATTTACTATCTAAATATAAAGCATAAAATAAGGGGAGTGGATATGGCTCAAGCGGTTGAGCGCCTGCTTCCCACATGGGAAGTCCCAGGTTTGGTTTCCGGTGCCTAAAAACAACAACAAGCAAACAAACCAAACTCAGGGGAGCTGATGTGGCTCAGTAGTTGCGCACCAGCTTCGCTTCCTACATATGAGGTCCCTATACCTCAAAAAAAAGCTTAAAATATTTACTATCTAGCACTTTACAGAAAAAGTTTGCCAATCCATGACATCAATGAATGAAAATTTAATTAAACCACAAAATTAAATGACACTCCTCATTTTTGTTTGTTAATCCAATGCTCGTCTATGGAGTAGAATGCACTACCTCACTGTGTTAGCTGTAGTGTTACCTTTGTAGCTTCTTGGTTCTGTTTGTCCAATTCTTCTAACTCAGTTACCAGCATTTCTTTTTCAGTAATATTCTGACTGAGTTCTTGTTCCTTTGCCTCCAAAGTAAGTCTCAAATCATTTAATTCTGAATCCAAATTCTTATCTCTTGTAGCTGTACTTTTAACTACTTCAAATTCATTGTTCAACTTTAAAAGTGATATTTGAAGTTCTTCCTTAAATGATAAAGGGGGGAAAGTAATATGTAATATAAATTGGAAGAGACACCAAAAGATTTTAAATATATATATATATATATATATATATATATATAGAGAGAGAGAGAGAGAGAGAGAGAGAAACAAAACTTTGGAATCTATTTTAAATGCTCTGTTTTGGAGGCATTATTAAACAATGCCTCAATAATGACAAATAAAATTCAACAATAAACCATAGCCTTCATCATTCTCGTGCAATTTTATTTGCAGCTTCAAGCAAAACATTTCTTTAACTCTAGACAAGATGCAATGATAGTAAGTTTATCTTCTAGCTCCAACATTTTCTTTCTACAAAACTTTCCCATTTGACAGCCTTCCCTATCCAGCTCCCATTGCTTCTTCCTTTCTATCTCCCCTCCCTCCCATACCCCCACACACATACTTTTCAAAATTGTCCCAAGTCTTCCATCTCTCTTTACTTCCAGTCCCTAACATCCAGTCGTCAACAGCCAGACTAAATACAAAAGTAAAAATTCAACTCATTCATTTTAAGTTTGTCTTCTCTAATGAGATAGATGGCTTCTCATTGCCTGCATTCCCCACCAAAAATAAAAAAGCGTATGTTCCCTCATTAAAGGGATTTATTTTAAGCCCATCTCCCTTATTACTAGCTTCTGTCCGAACACAGAAGTCCTATGTGCCCTCCTTCCTTCCTTTACACCTTCTGACCTGACTCTCACTCCCTCAAACCTAACATTCCTAAAGATATACATACACAGATACAGACATATATATGATTTCTTTTTTGCATCTGATGTTCTATCACTTGGTATTTAATGCTTTTCCTCCCCAAATCTCAGGAGTGGTACCATTTCTCTATGAGTCAACATTATTTCAACCTCTGATTATAATGTTTGCAATAAAATACATATTACTGTAACTCTTTCTTTCATAAATTTTTCAAAATTATTCCTATATGGAATATACTTTAAAGCAAATAAGAAGCTCAACTTTCAAAATGAAGAGCCTAATATATATCTCATAAAAGAGACCAATGAAAATGGTAACATCTGCCACACAATTCTCACTCCTCTTCCAATTCTAAATTTTATTCTGAACTACAACTGAAAGATGGAAAAAGCATTCTCTTATGTCTTTCTAAAGTTATCTGTTCGATTAGGAGAACCACAAATAATTTCTTCTGGTAGATCTTAAAAGCACACACAACTTTGCAGATGCCTTTGGCATTCTTAACCAGTGGGCAGACCTATAGCAGATACAATTAAAGGAAAAGTTAAAATGGACTACTGAACATCAAAAGAAAGGAGAAACAGTTATCAGGAGGAGCTACAAAAATCTAAAAATACCATGAGACAGATACAGGTCCTACCAAATCTATGCCGAGAAGTCAAACTACAAAATACACCTCAGCCAGTTAGAAAAAGAAATAAATAAAAGAGCAGAATGCAATGGGAACAAAAAAGATCAGAGGAAATATATATACTATAGCTAAGAGGGCAACTGCCTAGGGGCATTTGGAAAAGTAAGAGGGCATTTTTGGTTGCTAAAATGACTGGGAGACACTACTAGAATTTACTGGGTAAAAAGAGTAGGGACAAGGATTCTGCAATGCATAGGACATTCCACATGGCTAAGAATTTGGCAACAGTGCCCCCTTTGAGAAACAATGCCTACAAACTAACGTAAAATGATGTCCTGGATACAAAGTGAAGGTATGTATGAACAGTATGTATACTATGCTGACATTTGTGTTTTTTTAAAAAAGCTAATTACATATATGATGATACATGATATAGTCTGGAAAGACATACAAGGAAGTGGTAACAGGAACTGCCTCTGGGGAAAAGGCCAAACACTAGAGGTACAAAGGATACTCCCTACTGTTAGAATTTTTTTTTAACTTTATGCATATATTACTTTAAAAAACAAATTAGGAATTTAACTGAGTTGAGACACTTTTAACTTACAAATACCAGCTTACAACTGTCCTACACCTAAACACCTCCCTTAGCCAAGGAATTACCTCCAAATGGTGCAAACAGAAATATCCCTCCTGACACCCAACACTGCCTTACAGAATCTTATTTCATCCTTGCTGCTAATCACATACAGAAAAAACTATTTCTACCACTGAGAATGTCCCTCTTTCCCCCTTACCACTATGAAAATCCTGTCTACCACACTAGACGTGTTCTGACGCATATAAGCAGTATATACTGTTACTATAGTAGGCTACTCCAGACCCTCCGCTCCCTTGGCATATGCTGCTGCAGTCAGAATATCATGTGAAACCAAAACAGGGCCTTTACATATCTGTTTGGCTCCTATCTGTGTGTCCACTTGGCTTATCTGTAAACGTAAACTCTGGCAAGCCTCTCATACTCTGAACCTTGCCCAGGTTCTTCAACCTGACCTGACAACATCAATGAGATCAGCTTTATCCTCAGGGCTCTCAATAACTAAACACTACATCATGAGATAAACCTGACCCTCAGCTGTGAACTGTAATATACATAGTATTTTAATTCTGTCCCCAGTTTTACAGTACCCACCTTTTCTTGACCCAGTAATGATTTCTCTTTTTCTAAAACTTGGATATGCTTTTTAAGTTTCAGATTGTCTTCAATGAGGTTGTTATCCTACAAAAATGTTTAAAAAGTGTGTTTTCAGATAAGTAATGAGAAATTTCAAGTTTATAAAAAAGCTGGCAAACAATAAAATTGTGCATTTTACTCGGGATTTCTTTAGTGAGATATAAAAATTATAAGTATGCAACACTGGACCATCTAAAGTCAGCCAACTCAATTCACAGACATTCTTAGAGAGGATTTCTTTATTATATTTGAAAAATATAAAAATATATTTACAAAATAACTGTAATAATTAGAAAAAGAAACAACTCTCTGAATTCCTTAATGGAACTCAAAATGCATAAATACATAACATTTTTCAAATTAATCTTTCAAAAAGATACACTTGCATGTTTCAATTATGGAGCCTTTGAAATTATGTCAGTTTATAATGCAAAAAATTTCTGTTATTAATTAGCAAACATAAAATTACTGGAGTGAAAGTTCCTAGGACAAATTCACATGAATGTATAAAAAGCACAAAATTAAGCAACTATAATTAAATCGTAACACATTTTCATAGTAAACTAATGCGAAAAGTTTTTTCCTTTAAAATGACTTTACCTGGTTTAAATTACTCAGTCTCATTATTTCATTTTCAGCATCTGTAAAAACAAATGAATTTATTTGACATTTAAAAAATCTTTAAAATAACTTAGTAATTACCTCTTATATTAAACTCAGAAAAGCAATTCAATTAAAATATTTATAAGCACACACAACCAGTGAGTCCTAACAGTTCTGAGTAAAACATATTTTGACTGTATCTAAGAAATCATACTATGAATGAAAGTTAAAAACCAAGTTAAAATCCAATTGTATAGAGTAGTATAAGAAAGAATAATTGCATCTGGATGAGAAGTTATTGCCTTGAAAAATATTAACGACAATGTTTCAAAACAAATCTATATGAGTTTGGGTAGCAGGAAATAGTATAATGACTAAGATGGGGGGAGAACTTTAAAATAATAACACATATATATTACAATAATAAAATAATCTCTCATATTTAAAATAATTTAGACATGACTGCTGACAAAAAAATTAAATCTAGTATTATGGATAGATCCATAAATAGAAGAATTTCTAAGGAACACAAAAACAGAATACTGAGTTCAGTCTAAGTAATTCCTTCAACATTCACTCAAGAAATAGTAATTGACCATTTACAAGGCTAGGTGCTCAACGACAAGACGGAAAAACTTAGGGCTTGTTCTCAAGGAGGTTACAATTCAGAGGGGAAGATAAACAAACACATGATTACAATACAGTGTGATAGAGGGAGCACAAGGTGCTATGAGAGCAAAAAGGACAAGCACCTAATCCAGACTGGGGAAGGAAGTGAGGGCCAGAGAGGCAGCAGCACTAGTGGAGGTAACAGGTGAGCAGACTCTTAATATACTAAGAGTTAGCTGAAAGAAAGGTTGAAAGACACTCCATACAGAGAGAGCAGTTGCAAAGGCAACTGAGCTAAGAGAAGAACACTGCTGTTTTAAGGTGCTATAGAAAGTTCAATATGGCTACAGAATAGAATGTTTGGAAAATAGGGAGGTTTGAAAATGAAGAGGCAGGCAGGGACCAGATCATGAAGGATACTATAGGCCCAAATAAGACATTTAGACTTTATCCTGAAGTTCACGGGGAGGCACAGAAGTACTAAAAAAGCAGGGCAATAAGCTGCTTGGCACTTTTGAAAAATCACTCTGGCTGCAGGATGGAAAAAGTGGATTGAATGAGGAATCATGAAACCAGTAATAATAGCTAAGACATTTCTAATGCTTACTATGTGCCAGACACTGTTCCAAAGAGAACTTTGCAGCTAGTAATTCATTTAATCTTCATTACAACTATGAGAAAGATAGCATTATTATTCCAATCTTATAGGTGAAAAAAACAAGGTACAGGAAGGTTAACTAATTTACCCAATGGCGGCTAGTTACTGATGGAGTTGATTTCCAACCCAGTCATGTTCTTTACCACCAAGCTATTCTACTCCATTAAGAGATCTGCTATAGTTATCCAGGCAAGAAATTATGAATGGCTGAAGTAAATTAGTGGCAATGGAAATGGAAAACAGGGCAGATGACAGTAGGGGTTTGTTTTTTAAGCAATTGAAATCCATATGAATCACCCAGTACAGAAAATTATTATTTTTTATAAGAAGTGCTACTTTGATTGAAGCCAAGTGAGGAAGAAGTCTAGGACCCCTTTGCCTGCATGGCAGCTCCTAGGATTAAGTAAGGCTCTTGTGAGAAACCCTAGAGCAGGGGTCCTTAACCAGGGGTCCACATAAAGATTTCAAGGGATCTACGAGCTTGAATTGGAAAAAAAACTATATTATCTTTATTTTCTCTGACCTTCAACGTTGAGTGTCATAAAACCATCTGCCGCTACACTCTGAAAAAAGATCCATGGTTTTCACCTGACTGGCAAAGGGGTCCGTGGAACAAAAAAAAGGTTAAGAACCCCTGCCCTAGGGCTTCTCTGGGATACAATCCTGAAATCTCACTGAACCAGAGAAGCTAAGGAGAAAGGACTTGCTAGGAGATGACTTCCAGCTTTCTGTTTTGGGTAACTGGTAAATGCTGCCAATTCACTAAGGTAAGGAAAGGAAGAGGATGACTGTACTTTGAACAAAATTTTAGTTTGAACATCCATGTGAAGTGTACAGACTTGGCCATCCAAGTTAGAAATTCATGAAAAAGAACTAGGCAAGGATGACAGATATGGTCTGGAAAGCATTTAAAGGCTGGAAAGCTCCAAAGTAGGAATGAATGAGTTCCTAAAGTAAGTTTATGTTGTGAGAAGATGACAAAGTACAAAATAAAATCAATCTTTTCAGCTGAGGAGCTCCCATTATGTTTTCCCGGCATGACTAAATACTGGAGTTTGGTATATTTTATTTACTACTCATAATTTCTGATAGCACAGAAATTGGTATAATACACTAAATATCATCTTGAGCATGGAAAATGGTGGAAGACCCATGTCTCTTATCACTCAGAGCTTTGCTTAGATACAGGCAAGATTATTTCAAAAGAAATAATTAATGGGGTCGGCTGTAGCTCAATTGGTAGAGCACCGGTTTACCACGTGCGAGGCCCCAGGTTCGGTTCCCGGGGCCTCCTTGAGCAGGCAGACCGCCTTGAGAAGGCAAGCCGCCATGGCAGGGCAAAGCCGCCACGGGCAGGACAAGCTGCCGGCAAGCAGACAAGGCCGCCCGCGAGCAGGCAAGGCCACTGCGCGGTGAGCTGACTCGGCGGGTCGCCTCAGCAAGGGGGAGACAAGCAGACACAGAAGAACACAAAAATCAACACAGCAAGGCCCGGCTAGATAGCTCAGTGGATAAAGAGCTCGCTGGGAAACCACATGGGAGGCCCTGGGTTCGGTTCCCGGGGACCTCTCCTAGCGGGCAGACCGCCTTGAGAATGGCAAGCCGCCATGGGCGGGCCGGAGCCGCCGTGGGCAGGGCAAAAAGCTGCCACGGACAGGCAAAAGCCGCCACGGGCAGGGCAGGT